>CDMY01000698.1:99041-256452 GCA_001179505.1 Vitrella brassicaformis | reverse complement strand
GGGTCCTTACACTCGATGGACGGATGATCCTGGTCTTTCTTTCTGATATTGGTGTGGTGTGGTGTGGTGTGGTGCTCAGGAGATCTTCCAGAAGTCAGCTGACGAGTTCGGGGCACTGCACGAGGAGGGAACGGCATACGCTTACGCGACGCTGTGCTTCTTTGGAGGTACGTGTCGTGTGGACTGGACGCCGTCTATGGTCCTTTCTCTCTCCCACCCACATCTGTGTCTCTGTGTGTGCCATCCGTCCGTCCGTCCATCCGTCCATCGTGTCGATCCATTTGTTGGTCAGGCATGTTGATAGCAGCCGCGCTGGACCGACTGATAGAACGAGTCTTCAAGTGGCACGGCCCCGTGGAGCCCTACATCTTGAACCGAGAGCAGCAGCCCGACCAGGGAAAGGTCCGCCCGCACTTGCAGTGCAGTGCACCCGTCCACACCGTCCACACACACCACTCCATCACTTGACTCTGATTGATTGATGTCGTGTCACTCCAGGCCGACCCCGCCAGCAGGCAGGAAGCCATAACTGGTGCCGGCAAACCCGATCCGGCGAGCATCCAGGGCATCGCGTGCGAGGCGAAGCCGATGACCGTCGCTTTGGCTATGGGCGTCGTCGACGGGGCGAGCAAGGACAAGGGAGACGGTGAGGGCAGGGATCTGGACGACAAGGCCGTCACCGACGTCAGCAAGGACGACGCGACCTCGGAGCAGCCCGTTGAGAAGCAGTGGGATGCAGACAGGTTTCGTCTGCAGAACCTGGGCATCTTCAGGTACGTACGTCATATGCATGCACTTCCTTACTTCTGTGGGTAATCGGCCGGCGTGGGAGGGCTGGCCACTCATGGCATGGATGCGTCTGTCATCTCGTCTGTCGTTTGCCTGTCTGTCTGTCTCTGTGTGTGTCTGCTTACGTGCAGTGGGTGCGCCCTGGCCCTGCACAACTTCCCTGAGGGCATCGCCACGTTCGCCTCCGCCCTCGCTGACCCCATCTTCGGAATCGGTAGGCACGCCCCCCAGAACCACGACACAACAGCACAGACAAGTCTTCGTATGTGCCCCCCCTCCCCTCCCGGCGTGCAGGCGTGGCGGTGGCAATCGCTATTCACAACGTTCCCGAGGGGATCGCCGTCAGTGTGCCCATCTACTACGCCACCGGCAGCAAGTGCAAGGCATTCTGTAAGCACACACAACACATCCACACGCACAGCAAGACGACGGACGCATGTTTGTGTGTGCGTGTGTGGCGGTTAGGGTGGAGCGTGCTGTGTGGCGTTGCCGAGCCCGTCGGAGGTCTGCTTGCGTGGGTGGTGCTGGCAAATGCCATGACGCCCAGTGCGTTCGCCATTCTGTTCGGTCTCGTTGGCGGCATCATGATTCACATCTGCTTCAAGAAGCTCATCCCAACCTCTCTCAGATATGACCCACGCGTAAGCACACACACAGACACAGACACACTAGGGACAGAGAAAAGGACACCAAAGGTGTGTGTCTATGTGTATGTGTGTGTTGTGTGGTGTGGTTGTGGTTGTGGCCGTCTGTCTGTCTGTCTGTCTGTATCAGGACGTGCTTTCGTCTGACATTGTGTTGGTGGGCATGGCTGTGATGGCACTCAGTCTGGTTCTCCTGGCCTTCTTTGGCTGAGGAGAGGGGCACACCACACCACACTGCACCGCACTACCATACACACACACACACACACACACATTCACTCGCTCGCTCACACACTGTCTTTTCGTGAGCGAGTCTTTTTCGACGATTGGTTCATTCATGTCAGTCACGCTTAACTATCTGACATGGCTGATGCATTGCATGGTGTTAAGTGATTGATGCCTGGATTATCATGGGTTCCCTCGTACGCTGCCTGCCTGCCTGCCTCATTGCTTGAAGAGCTGCCGCATACATAGCGTGTCCGCGCGCGTACGGCTTTAAAACCTTTATCGATCGCTGGATGGATGGATGGATGACCCGTGGATCGACCGACGGACCGTGCTGCATCTCTCTCTCTCTCTCTCTCTGTGTGTGTGTGTGTGTGCCTGCGTGTGTATGTGTTTGCGTGTGTGTGGTGTGGGGGAGCTGGGCATCCATCGTCAGTCGGTCGGTCGCTGTGGATCCATCCCATCGGCCGTGAGTGATCTGTAGTGGTTGTGTGTATGTGTGAGAGAGTGACATGTGTCTGTGACACACACACACACACACACACAGGCGGCGGTCGGACGTGTTAAGGCAAGAGGATAACGTCCGTGAGTGAGTGACTGGACGTTTGTGTGCGCACCGTTGTCTGTCTGTCTGTCTGTTGGGCGTACACACACATACACACACATGCGTGTCTTGTCTTGTGTTGTGTGTCTGTTATCTATGGGTTGCCATGCCAGTCTTGGGGGTGCGTGGGGTGTGGGGCGGTATCTAATGTACCCACCTCACCTCACCTCACCTCCACTGCCCGCCGTCTCTCTTGATTGCTTGGGATACAGAGGCTACTCGGGCGGTCATGTCATGTCGGCGGCCGGGGGACCTGTGGACCTCCCTCCCTGCCTCCCTCCCTTGATTGACTGATGATTGAGGACATACATATACATTGAATGTGATCGATGTGTAGTGGATTGTGTAGTGATTGCGTCGAATGCATTGACTGACTGCATGGCATTGCACTGGCGTGTCCGGAGATTTTCAGACGTCCTCCCGACGGACGCGTCGCAAACCGGGCACGTCACATGTGCAATACACAAATGCCTTGCAAAGCTTGTGTGCATTCATGTGGTTGTGCTGATCATCTGGGCGGTGCCTACGGTAGGGTGTTGAGTGATTTCCATCGCTAAATAGGCGAGATCTGACATACCTACCTGCCTGCCTGCCTGCCTGCCTGCCTGACCCCTGCTGTACATAATGGATGAAGGTGTGTCCATTGTTGGATGAGGTGTTGCCGTCCGTGATGGTTGGCGTGGCGCCGTGCCGGCAGGGAGGGGCCGGGTCGGGCCGGGAGGGGAGCACGCTTGTCGTTTCGACTTTGGCATCGCCCTGAATGGCGAGAGAGAACGAATGCGTACGCGCACATACATACCTCCTCCCGTACCGGCCCGTTTATCGACTCACTGACTGACTGACTGAGCTGGTTGCATGTACGTGTGTGTGGATGGATGGATGGATACCTGCAGCGCACTCATCGTTCGTACGTGGTGTGCGGGTGCGTCCGTCCGTCCGTGCGTCTGTGCTGGTGGGGGGGGGAGGCGGGTAGTGAGAGGGCCATAAACTTTTTTCACCGAGCCCTGCCTGCCTTTATGTCCTTCCCTTGTGTCTCGTGCGGCCACCCACTCACTGCCTCCACGGTCGCTGACTGATTCGACTAAGACGTTATTCGCAAGCAAGGCGCTGACAAGTGGGCATACGGTACGCCGCGCATTACATTACCATGGACCTGGCTGTGTGTGTCACATAATGCGAGTCGAAATGGATCTGACAGACGCGCACCCTGCCTGTTGCAGATCCATCCAATACATCAACCGACCGCCCCATGCATGGTACACACATGGACATGTAGACCGCTAGCAGTGGATTGAAAGCAACTGCCGCTACTTTACAGCCGTCGACCGACAGCACAGACAGACGAGTCATCTATCTATCCATCCATGGTCACACACAATGAGTCTCTTCATTCATCAGTCCTAGTGCCTGTCTGTCCATCGCCTGCTCCATCCCCCACTTCACCTAACCAGCAACAGAGACATCACACCACCAAAGCAGTAGGCGGGCCCGCCCATCCCACCCATCCCAGCCGACCAGAGAGTGCCTTTATGTCTGTCTGTCGTCCAGAAACGAACAGATATCACATTACATACGGCAGCACTGACATGAATGGCACACACCAGCTAGCCATCCATATGCGTATCCCATCTCGCTTCGCACATCATACAACCATCCCGTTCACCAATCGCAAACACGTCTTCCTTCTCTCCGCTTCCCGTGCCCCGTCCCGTGTCATGTCTCTCTCTCCAATCCCCTGACAGTGTCTCTGCATCGCACAGCAGATCGATGGCTGACTCAGTCAGAAGTGCATTGAAGCACTGGGTGGCTGCATATTGGTCGACGCCTTGAGCAGGGCTGATGCGCATATCGCTCGCCATTTGGTGCATCCCATTTGACCACAGGCTGCAGCCGGCTTCATGTGCGTGTGCTGGGGATGATGAACTCGGAGGTCCGATGGTGCCGCCCATTGCATTGCTGCTCACATTCACTTTGGCATTCTTGCTGGTGGTGGTCTTCTTGGCAATGGACAGGTCCCGGCCGTCATCATGCTGTCGCCGCATCAGTCTCCCGTGCAGCTCTTCTAGCGCTGCCGTGCAGCCGTGTTTCGCGAGGAAGATCGCATTGAGCCAATACCGCTGCTCGCCAATCACTCGCTGGAAGTCGAAGACGCGGCCGCTCTTAAAGTTCTTCGCGTGGGTGATGTCTTTGTTCGTTGTGATGAAGACGAAGTTACTCGGGCTGAAGACATCAATGTCTTCAGCCCACTGTGACATCTCCGAAATCGGAGGCGGGTGATGGCTTGAATCGAACACACACATGCAAAGATACACAAAAGAAATCCGTCTTTGCGCAATTGTCATTTCAATTGATGCAGGCTTGCTTGACTTCTTGCCCTCATGCACAAAATCACTCCCATCCTTTCTGCACACCGTGAGATCACCTGACGACTCCTTTTTGATCACGTTGTGCTTGACGGTCTTGTGGGTGGCGGGAGGCCGAGTGACCGTTCGCTTGGCTTCCTGCTTCAGGGTCTTGTCAGTTCCCTTGATGCCAACAACCTCGACTTCTGAATCGACCCAAAACAGCAGTCCAGAAGAGAGAGAGATTTGATTAAGAGCATTTGTGAGACTTTCTGGGATGCTACCATGGTCGTCGCAGAGGTGCGTTCTTGTGATTCTTCTTTTACCTAACAACACGTTGCGGTGGTCTAAGCCATAGAGGTTGCCACCTGAAGCAGACAATACAGCAGGGATTCAGTTGCGACAGAATCAATGTAAGCCGAAAGCGCATAGAGGTAACGTGCTTGTATGTGGTTGCGGCTTTCTGACTTAGGGGCTTCACTTCGTCCTCGATCCAGCAATGGAAGCGGCTGCTCGTCTTTGTCTTGCCCAACCCTGCACCAAGACATGAATGCAATTGGCAACACAAACATGCGATGACAACGCGTGAGTTTTCATGACTGTGCTTCTGGTCTCCTGGGAAGCAATGCTCCCTATGGACACACACACACAGACAAACAGACATTCACAAAAGAATGCTCATCCCGTGATCCATCGTGTCTCCGCAGGGCTGGCCTTAAACGAGTCATCCTACCCAGCGGCAAGTCCCCTCCCCAGCTCTCCAGTGGCTTGACCATGGTGCCCTACCGTCCCTGCCCAGCAATCGACCTCCCCCCATCGCCGCTTCGCCATCGCCTGGGACCGTCACTCCCTCAGCTGTGCCCCGGCCGGAGCCTGGTGACCGATATCGACTGTTGGGGCCTCGCTGTCGATGATAGAGGCCTCTTTCGCGGTGCCTGTGGAAAGCACAATGAATCGCTTGAGAGACGCCCCCTCCGTCAGCCCCCAAGCTCGCAGCGGCTTCCTCGCTCTGATCTGGCCAGATCTCCAACCGCTCCCTTCCCTTGTCAGACCAAGATGACGGTGCTGACGCTGCCCTGCGTCCTCATCTGTCTCGCCGCCTTCGGCATCTTCGGCGCAGTCATCTTCGCTCTCGACGCTCTTTTGCTCCCAACGCCTCTTTCACTCTTCCGCGAAGTGATGAGCGGAGCCATTTCGGGCATTGCACAAGCAGCGAGAGAAGGGGAGGAACGGGAAGACTTTGCTGACCTTGAGGCACTGGAGAGCAAGATCGAGGTCCCGTTCTACGTCTACGGCACGCCCGCGCTGATGGAGATGTACAACAGGTGTCAGGGGCCGGCAAGGGCAATCCTCGAAGGCTCATGGCCTCGATATGCCAACCATGGGATCAAGAAGAAGATAGGTACGGAAGGTTGCCGACGTCGTATAAACCTGTCGTATGTGGTGGTGGTGCAGGGGAGATCTTCTGGCTGGATCAGCTGTGGAGCGACACGTGGCGCACATTCGATCCTGACCAGGCGCTCGTGTATGTCCTCCCCATCTATCCAGGTGCATGGGTGTTGGGGCAGAGAAGCAATCGAGGGGCCTTTTGAATGCTTCTGTGTTGCAGTGCTTCTGTTGGATCAGGTTTGCACGGGTCTCAAACGAAAACAAACTCACGCACTGGCCACTCGGGCCGTTCATGAGGTAAGCAGATGGGCACACATTACGCGAATCGTTTCCTCTCGACTCGGTTGTCCCATGATTTATTCAGATCACGGCAATGCCCTACTATTACCGACATGGCGGGCTGGATCATATCGTTATCGTAAGGAAGGCCAAGCACGCATATGAAATCGTGTCAACGCTGCGTATGGCTGCCACATAGGCGACAGACTGGCGAATGAGAGGATCCATGAAGAAGGTTTTTGGATCGACCTTTCATGCCTTTGTCGGGAACATCACGTGGGGCCGCACCCTCACATTGGACAGTAAGTAGCCAATGGATGGATTCGGTTTGTGCCATGCATCAAGTGCCCTTGTCTGTTTGTCTGCAGAGAACAGGTCATGGCAGTGCGGTGTCAACGTGCCACACACGTGAGTCGACAGATAGACAGGCCAGCCTGGGTGGCACGAGTGATTGAATCGAGTGACTTGCGTGTGTGTGTGTCTGTCTGTATAGTTCTGCCATGACCTACATGCAGAAGGCCTACGAGCCCTTTGAGAAGGAGATCCTGCTGGAGCGCGGCTTCATTTCCCCTGAGGATGTCTTCGAGGACGACCGGCTGGACACCGCACTCGACCCCCCGTCGCGACAAAACTGGTTCGCGAGAGACTACAACCTTTTCTTTCAGGGTGAGCGAGCAGTGGGCGGGATGGATGGACCTCTCTTATGTGGATGCATGTGGTCTCGTGTTGCGTCATCGATGTAGGTCAAGCGGACAAAAGGCATGCATATCGCTACCGCCGTCTGGGGCTGCAGCACCTCGCTGGCTGGCGATTCAGGCCCAATACAAGCTCCAACGTCCTGGTCTCCTCGTCCAAGCCCATGACCTATCAAGTGCTGGACGCAGACGGCAAGGAGCGAAGGGAGTCAATTCCTTACTGTCCGCGCAAAGACGGCATCAATAAGGAGGTCTTCGGCGGAAAGATGGGCAAGTTCGAGCGGTGCTGTGGGCGGATGGCTCCGAAGAAAGAAAAAAGGGCTGGTCGGCAGAGTGACAAGCGAACAGATCGTGGCCGCTATGCGGCGGCCACGTTTCTGCATCGGCTGGGCAACTCAAAGCTCAATCTTTGCTTCCGGGGCGACGATGTGACAAGCAACCGGTTGTTCGACGGGCTGTGGACGCGGACTCTCAACGTGCTCATCACAGAGACAGAGGAGATGTTCAAGACTGGGGTCCCGTTCCAATGTGAGATTCCGCGGAGGTCAGTGGGTGGGCGAGTGGGTGAGGGAGGAGGACAGGAAGGAAGCAGGGTCTTGCACACACTAATTGTGTGCCAATATATGTTACGTATGAATGCATCTGTGTAGGAATTTCACCTATGCGATCGACGGCCCCGACTTCGCTCGGTCCCCTCGCGAATCCCTCACTCCCTTACTGCGAGAGGTCTACGACGATCCTGCGGCGGTGAGGGAGAGGCTGCGACTTCAAGACTTCTACAGCAGGAAGGCGCTCTGGAACGTGCCGGGGAGCACCACAGCCAGGAGCACCCTCCGCGCGGTGACGCGGCAGTGCCTCACCGATGAGATAAAGATCGACTTCATACAGAGGACAGATGGAAACGGTGAGTGAGTGAGACACACAGCACGCACAGCAAGAGACACGGACAGGCGGAAGTGCGTGTCTGTCGATGTGTGTCTGTGTATGTGTGTGCGTGTTCACAGGGAGGATGGGCGACCCTCGACGCCATCCGCTGTTCGCGCCGTGTGTCTTTCCGGACGATTTGGCGAAGCTGGAGGAACAGCGCGCCTACGAGGCATTCCATCAGTAGAGTGTGTGTGAGTGTGATGTGACGTCATTGTATACTTAACTAAGCAGCACGCAGCCTGCATTTGTTGTGTTTTCCGTATTTGTGTTATGTTCATACACTTCGTGACTTGCCCATTCAGCGTGGCTCGGAGGGGTGGTGGGGGGCGACACAACGAGAGAGAGGAGGAGAGAGGACGGGCTTCCCAATCGTCTGACTTTGGCGGCATTTCGTGTCTAAGACATACAGACAGATACAGATGTGGCTTTCTCGGATGAGTTCCCTGTTTGTGTGTGCTCACTGTGCCTGCCTGTTGCTCGACATTTATGTGCGTGGATCTGACGGAATGAATGGTCGACTCGAATATAAGTGTGTATGGGCAAACAGATGGATATGCAACGCGCTGCGAACGACGGCAACATACGAGCAGGCACGGGCGGCCCGAGAGGATCGAGTAGGAATTGAGAGAATTGAGTAGTCGAGTCCATTCCGTCAGAGGTCCTCACGCACCAAAGTGTTGGTCTGTCTGTCTGCATAAATTGACATGCCGGCATGCACATGGACACGCACACGGACATGCAGCGAGCAGTGTGTGGACGCACATGCACAGGGTCGGACGCATGGAAGGCCGCCAATACGTACACACATAGACACACACGTAGGCACATACATAAAGGGGCAGACATACACAGACGTTCGTATGTGTGTGTGTATGCAATGGAGCGAATGACAGACAAAAACGGCCACAAACTCACACGACAAGATACCTGCGCTGTGTGTACGCCTTTGCTTGATACGCCACACAGAACAAACACCCACACGCTTCCCCACTCACATGACCATGCTTTCTCAATATCGATCCGCCCACGACGGAGCACACAGCCGCGAAAGCATTCCTCCACACGTCCGTCGAACAGTCAGTGAGTCACTTGAACGGTCTGGCCACCCACTTGATGCAATCGTCCACGGTGCCGGCGAACTCCACCTTGGCCTTGCAGTGCTCGCAGGTGTACTCGGGCTCATCCAGCAGCTTCACCAGCGAGATCTGCTCCTCCTGGCTGCGGGTCTCGTTAAGTCTCCTGGCGACCTCGTTCTCCTCGCGACGGCGGTCGTTCTCCGCCTTCACTCGGCTGAGCTCCCGCTGCCAGGCGGCCTTGCGGTCCTCATAGCAGTGGGGACACACACGCATGTGTCAGCAGGGGACGTACATGATGGTCGCCTGGCCGTGCTCCCCAAAACACACGTCGCAGTCGTCATAATTCCCACTGTCATGCTGCTGCTGGTGCTGGTGCATTGTTGTGTTGGCGTGTGTGGATGGGTGAGGGTGGGCGAATGATGAGGAGGGGGGCGGGGGGGCCGATGAACTGCTGGACGAAGGTTGGTGCTGGTGGTGGTGGTGGGATGACTGCTGCGCGGCCATTTTGGCAATCCTGATGAGAGCGAGAGATACGTATGGATGCAGACAGAGGCGAGGCCCCCCATTGCTTTCCTTACGTCCATTGCGCCTCTTGCAGCTGGCGTATTAGCGCCTCCTCATTCCGCTTGGCCTCTTGTTCCTTCTCCCGGGCCTCCTGCAGCTCCTGAGCCCTTCGCTTGGCCTCACGGGCTCTCCGCTTGGCCTCCTGGTCCTTCTGCTCGAGTTGGCGGCAGAGCTGATCGACAAGCTCCTCACTCCCAGACGCACCAGCACCCATCCCCGCACCAAACCTATACACAAACACACAGCAGCAGAGGAACAGAGTGATACGTGCTGTCGGTTTCCTCTCTGCCTGCATCTGTATACCCTGTGGATGCCCCGACATTGCCGCCCTGCATGGTCCCGGCCGTCTGGGCCGCAGCGAAGGGGTCGGCTGGACTGCTCGATGAGGGCGGCTGGTACCCTTCCTCCTCATACTCAAATATGGGCGGCGGGGGCGGCACATACATATCGTCATCACCACTGTCGTAGCCATAGAACGGGTCAGCCGACAAGCCACCACCAGCAACAGCAGCAGATGCCGGTGCTGGTGGGCCAGACGGGAGGGGATAAGGAATACCGAACGGATCTGACGGGGCGCCGGACGGCTGGGGGCCGTCATTGTAGCTGACAGGAATCGAGGGACCCATCCGATGGAAAGCACTACACAGCATGATAGGCATGGAGCAAGCACTCATCGGTACAAGCGTTGTTGATGTGGGTGTCGCGCCCGTGTCACCTTGGGTCGATCGGTGAGTGTGGCGCAGGTGGTGCTGAAAAGGCCGGCGGGGGCGGCACACAGTACATGTCGTCACCCTCACTGTCGTAGAACAGATCAGCTGACAGCCCCCCAGCGCCAGGTCCGCCAGCAGCGGCAGCAGCAGCCGGTTGGCCGGGCCCGATAGGCGCATGGGCGAAGAAGCGACTCAGCGAAGGACCAGCAGTAGACAGACTGCAGACACAGCAGGAGAGAAGCCATCATTGCGATCACATCACGACATTCGTTGTCTGCGACCATCCCACCTCGGCCTCTCGGCACGTGTCGGCTGCTGTTGGTCGTCTTGTCCAGTGTGCTGCAGTAATGATCTGTTGCGCAGCTCCTCAGCCGACGGGAATGGGGAGTACGGGATGGAGGGAGGAGGGGGCGGGCGGTGGGCAAACATGGTCATGCGGCCCCTCCCCGCCCCACGACCTCCCATTGGCCGGAGGGGAGGCGACGCCCAGCCAGACGGGCTGTCATCGTCAGACAGCAGCGGACGGGGAATCATGGGACGCTTCGGCACAGGAGGGGCCAGCCCCCCATTGCCAGGTGACATCTTGAAGCGACCCTTGGGGAAGTGGGCGCTTGAGAGGGGGATGGGTGCGGGCATCCGAATGGGTGCTGTGCCGCCGCGATAACGATCCTCATTGGCGGCAAGTGGAGGGCGCCCAATCTGCCCAGTCTGGTTGGTCCTGAGTGCGGGTGGGAGTGAGGGGCGAGACGGCTGGCTCGGCTGAGATGTAGGCGTCGGGGTGGGCCTGGTGTTGTGTTTGCCTTCTGTCTTTTTCTTCTTGCCCTGGTTCCTCTGTTGCCGCGCGTGTTGTCCGAACGCCGAGTTGATCAGCATAGCGTCGCCGTCCTCATCATCATCACTTACGACAGCCGCCGAATTTGCTGAATCGCCACCATCACCAGGCAGGTCGCTGCCCCCAGCGACTGACACGGATGACACACCAGACGCACCAGACCTGCAAAAACAGGGATCGACAGACACACACAGGAATCAAACGTGTCAGGGGATCTCGTCAAGCGGATGGATTGCTCACGTGTCGGCGATCCACGAAGAGGGCTCCAGCTGACTCGCCTCATCGGCAGCAGAAGCCCGACTGCACATCCACCGATAGACACGAGGCACAAGTTCCATCAGCCATGCACCATATGCACCATGCACTATAGTGGGTGGATGGCTTCCCTACCTGGTGGATGCGGCGGTGGAGGGCACCGATGGCTCCATGATCGGATCAAAGGGGCTCGCCTCATCCCCACCTGCAGCATCCAGCTGCTGTCCCTTGCCGCCCTTTGTGGCCTTGCCTCTCTTGGTCTTGCCCTTTCCTTTGTTGGCCTTCTGGTCCTTTCTCGCCTTGGCCTCCTTCTCGCGGCGCTCTTGCTCGAGAAGGGCTTTCTCCATCCGCTTCGCTTTGGCGTCCTGGGCCGCCAGCTGGGCGGCTGAAATGGTTGGCTGTGCGGCGGTCTTGGGTTGGGCCTTGGTATCCTTCTGGTGCTGTTGGGCGAGGGCATCCAAGAAATCCGACACCTGATGTGGCAGAGAGAGGTGAAGAGGAGAGCTTCGTGCTGTGCAGGAGCGTTGCTCACATGTCGTGAGACCTCGATGCCGCTGGTGGGGTCACACAACGCCTTGACGGACTTGAACTGACATGGCGGCACACAGACAGGCAGTCGGGTGGGCACAGCACACACGACCCTCGGCGTGCACACCTGCAGTATCTGTCCGACGATGGGATTCGGTGCTCCTTTGACGACCAGTGACTTGCAATAGCTGACACACATGACACAGCGACAAACAGACACACTCAAGGATGCGTCGGACTTCCCTGTCTGCAGCACACGGCTGACCTGACGATGCTCTTGAGAATGTCGACAGCCGTCTTGCGGTCAGTGTCACGGAGGACGTCTGCGAGAAGGAGCTGTCCCTGTGCGTCCTTGAGCAGCACGTCACATATGACCTTTGCCAGTCCATCGGTCCCCAACACCTACACAAAGAAACGCACCACAGGTCCAAATGAGATGGGAGGTCAGTGACCTTCCTCTGCTGACCTTCCGATCTCTCTGACTGAGTCCCATGACACAGCGCATGCAGAGGGCGATCATAGTCACGCTCGTCCTCTCCGCCCTGCCCAGCAGCGGGATGAGGGTGGACACGAACCTCGACTCTATCAGTCTGCCGGCCTCTCCATCATCTGCACACACACACACACGCATGGTTGAAGAACCCCGGGAGGTGAGCCGACGGACTGACTCACCTATCATGGCCATGGCTGGGATGACCAGAGACGTGACCAGAGCAGCCGTGATGTAATCTGCCAAGAAGTTCCTTGGATCCTCGTGCGCTCTGCAGTCCATGTCCAACGCGTTGGCCACCCGATCTCCCAGTGTGGCATCCAGGACGAGAGCACGAAGTGGCTGCATCGGGGGCGGGGCAGCAGCGAGTGTTCTCACCACCCCGGCTTGCTCGATGTACTTGCCGAAGTCGCCTTGTTGCAAAGGGCCACCTGCACACACATGTATACCCCACAGGTATCAGTCTCCTTCACCTCATACCTTTATTCTTTCGGACGCAGAGGATGAGAGCGGTCTCGAAAAGAGCTCCAACTATGGTGATTGTCGCAAAGCCCAGGAAAGAGGAAGGATCGGACGCTTTGATGCGGGACACCAGCGTGTCCAGATGGGCGTAGACGTGTGTGTTGAGAGCCGCTTTGATGGCCGGCCACTCCTCCACAATGCCTGTCAAAACAAGAGAGAGCAGACTTGTGCAAAGAACGCATCGACCTGCACTTTTCTGACCTTCGCAAGGAGAGTCCCACAGGTAGTCTGCAGCCCGGATCAGTGGCGATACTAAGAGCCTCGTCCTCGCTGGTTGCTCATCTCGCAGCTGCTTCAGGCTCTCGACGAAAATGAGAAGGACTCGAGCACGACCGAAGGGCTGGGGCCGAGGGGGCTGGGCGTGAAGAGCACATTCAGCAAAGCGACGGCCGCTCCAGCCACTAGTCGATGTCTGTATTCGCGGATGATCGCCAACACCTGCCGGAGGGTTGTTTGATGGGTCTGGAAGAAGCTCTCGCGAAGCTGGAGCCGTCCTGCCGCCTCAAGGGAGGTGGCCTGTTGCAGAGCTCCTTCGATGAGCCGGAGTCTTGCATACGTCACGACGTCGACGGCACGGGGCAGCGGCTCGTCGCCTGACGATGCCTCGACGATAGCAGACGAGATGATGCTGTCGACCTCCCCACCCAGGTCGCCTCCCACTCCTCCCTCCTCAAGATCCCCCCACGTCAGGATATCGAAGATGTCCTGGACGGCCCGCACGCCATCTGACGGGGCCATGTGCTCCAGGAGGCCATGAGAGAAGAGGCTAACCAGCAGGTCAGCGGCCGCCAGCTGACATTTCTCGTTTCCGCTATCCACCAGGCGCATCAGGAGGCGACGGAAAAGCTTCTTCTCTTTTCCGACCCGCACGGCCAGCCGCTTGGCCAATGCAGTCGTCACCTGGTCAGCGATGGCTTTGCCTGCCGAGGTGAACGTCTCGATATCGTCAGACAGCAGGCCGTCCACCAGCGCATCGGCGTCGACGGGTGATGAGGGCTGCGGCGAGGGGGAGCGGGGCGGCGGAGGAGGCCCTGACGCCTGATGGGTGTGCGCGGCTGTCTTGTGTTTGGCTGGGCGGTGCGATCGGTCCGTCGCGGCTGAGCTGCTGCACACTTTGACCGTCTTTGGGAGCGACTGGATGAATGACGTCACCTGTACAAAAGGCCGGAGGTATCAGCGGAGAGGCACCCATCGACTCGTTTCGTTTGGTCGTGTGGTTTCGTTGGCTGCGTCGCTTACCTCTATTGACAGGTCACGGCGGCGTCTCAGCTGCTGGACGGCCTCACACTGGCAATAAAGCGCACACACAGACAGACACGGACACGTGGCGATCGACATATGGGTTTTGGTTACTTACATGCGCGATCTGATCAATGAGAGAGTTGCTTGTCGCTTTGCCACGAGCGACCATACCGTCACCACACCTGTACGGCAGCCAACGACAGACACACACACACACAAAAAATCATGTAGCACGACGTTACGTTTGGCCCCACCACCGAATGCGTCCACTCACTCACTCACTCGAGCATGCGCTTCAGATCGGTGACGATGGCCTTGACGCCTGCTGACGACAGGGGTTCCAGCAGCAGCCGACAGAGAGCCTCTGCCAGGGCACCAAGTGTGTCAATGTCATCCGAAGCTGCTCACCCAACCAAACATATAGAAGCACATCAGGCAACCAACCGTTTGCACACATGTCCCCTCGTCCTCTGTGCACCTTACCCACGGCCACCTTCGCGGGCACCGCCAGCAGATCACATATCACCGAGCGTTCTATGTCATGTGTAGGGATGGCAGCGGCTGCCTTGGCGAGTGGCTGTGGGTTGTTCAGAAGTGGCCGCCACGACGACAGGGGAAAGGCGGAAAGAAGGGAGCGCCACTGCGCGCTCAGTGCAAAGGCACACCCGGACAGGCTACTCAGGGTAACAGCCGCAACACCCACCGTGACCCCTTCTGCCGTGAGGATGATGCGCACGAGCTCATCCACATGTGCGAAAAGGTGCTGCTCGACCAGTCGCTTGACGTCCTTCCCACCGACCGCTGGATGGATGGGTGCGCGCACACAGAAAGACAACGGACAACAACATTGAGTCAGCACCTGTGTAGTACTCACTATGTTCCGACTTACATCTGTCAGGCTGCTTCGATGCTACAAGGGCTGCACTTGCAGCCACGTGACATAAATCAACTGCCCGCCGCCACCCCTCTGCGCTCATGTCAGTCGCCCCTTCTGCCAGCTGCGCCACATACTCCGTCAGGAGTGTCATCGGCGGAAGGGCCAGACGCAGGGGGATCGGGGAGGGATCCGGGTAGCTCCCCTCCGGCGAAAACAGAGAATCACAGGCCTCAACCATAAGACCCAGAAAATTCTTGTTTGCCATGAGTGTCAGGTACTGCTTGAGAGTCGCCAGGTGGTCAGCCAGAAACGAATCGCGGACAGCCGCGAACTGCCGTGGTGCAGCCTGCCGCACCGCCCGAAACACGTAAGCCAGAAGCGCCAGCCGCACAGTCATCACACACTTTTGCAGCTGGTCTTGCAGCTGGTCGCTTTCGCCACCCGCCGTCAGCTCCTTCCGTGTGGTGCTGACCGTCTGAATGACGACGTTGGCCACAGCGACGAGCTGAGATGGCTGCAGAGTGGGAAGAGTGGACCGGATCGTCGTAAGAAAAATTGGGAGCACTAAAGCGATGCCGTTCCGCGCTTCTTTGTCGCTGTCGTCCGCCAGCCGAAGTAGCGCTCGACGGAGACCATCTTTGCTGTATAGCAGCTGTGGCCACAATGCGACGGATGTGCTCACTCGTAAGAGTCCCCTTCGCGTCAGCGCTGACGATCCCCCTGGCTGCTGCGGCTGCCATGGTGGGATCCGTTGACAGCAGATCTGTCGCGAGAGCATCGACGTCGCTCTGACTCAGGTGCGGGTCGGCACCCGCCGTCTTGCAGCTTCTCTGCCGACTCATCGCGATGATCTCGCCGCCACCTGGGATGGCACAGAGCTCTTCAGATCCACCGTGCAGTCTGGAGAGGAAAAGATCGAAGTCGCCACAAACGGACGTCTATGTGCAACAAATTCTGAGCTCGCATCTTCCGGCTAAGCTCCTCCTTGGGTTCCTCTGTGCATGTGGAGCGTGCGTGGGTGATTCCTGTTGCATGTCGTTCGTTTGATCGAGGACCGCTTCGGGCGAGTTAGGACATTGCGTGAAACCGCTCTCTCCGTGGCTAAGCTCGCAAGTGTGAGGCGAAGGAGGGCTCGCTCTCCTGACAGAGATCTGTACCACCATCCTCAAGGAGAGGGCCAAACACGAAGAATCACGACAGGTATGCGCGTTGGGAGAGAAGTGGAGATGCGGAGCTGACGATGGTGTCAAGATGGTGGCGTGTTCTGTGTCTGTAATCGGTGTATGTCGCAGACGTGAGGAGGTGGGTGAAGCGACAGAGAGGGAGGTGATCACGTGCTGCAGCCATGGAGGCCGATGATCTGGAGCCTATCCACTGCGCCGACTTCGCCACTTCCCTCAAGGGGATACCAGCAGGAACCACAGCAGGCCTATACAGCCTCTTCGGAGCCAAATGGAAGGTCAGCCACCGACCACACCGCATAACACACAGACACACACACACACACACACGGATCTCTCACGGACGTCCCTCGATTCCTTGGCTGTCGCGTATTGACGTGTGCAGAAGTGGTGTATTTTCTTGGGCATTATTGCGGCTTTCTGCGCCGTGCTGGCGATCATCTCAGAGCCCTGCTGCGGCGACGTGCAGCAGCAGAAGGGGGAGGGGAACGACAAGCCGTGGTGGTACGGCGGCTGGTGGTCTGTTCTCCCGCCCGTCATCGCCATTGCCTACGCATCGGTGTTCCGGGACGTCATCTGGGGACTGACATTCGGTGTCGTCTTCGGAGGCCTGTGGGTGCAGTCGGCGCAGCCCTTCCCGCCCTGGGACGTGTTTGAACACTACTACTTCAAGTACACACCATCAATGACACAGACACGCACAGGAGCCTGAGGCGGTGTGTGTGTGTGTGTCAGTGTCCTGTGGGACACGTTCAATGCGCGTATCCTGGGTTTCTCGATGTGCATCGGTGGGATGATTGCCATCATGCAGAGGTCTGGGGGGATGGACGGCCTGGTGCAGCAGATCATGCGGTTCGCCCGCACCCCCTACACCACCCGCATCGCCACATTCATCATGGGAATCGTCTTCTTCTTCGACGACTACGGCAACTCAGTCGTGGTCGGCAACTCCATCCGGCCGCTCAGCGACCGCATGGTCGTGTCACGCGAGAAGCTCGCCTACCTCGTGGACTCTACCGCTGCACCCAGTAAGAAGCCCTGACACACCTGGAGAAGCCTCCTGGGGGTCGGTGATGGTGCGTGCGTGCGTGTCGGTGCGTGCGTGCGCGGTGCAGTTGCTGGTGTTGCGGTCATTTCGACGTGGATTTCTTTCGAGGTCGGCCTGCTGCAAGACGTCTCGAAGGAGGTTAGGGGGATCGAAACCACATGCTCTCACACGGACCTCTCTAGACCAGAGGCACTTACTTTCTGTTTGTTGCTTTCCCGTGCCTTCGTTCCCATCTGCCTATCCTATGTCTGTCTGTATCTTTTGCTTGCAGTTGAATCTGGGTGAGGATGGCTATGCCATGTTCATCGACTGTCTGCCCTACCGCTTCTACTGCTACGCCGCACTCTTCGTGATCGTGTTGGGCACGCTGATGCGCCGCGACTGGGGCCCAATGCTGGCGGCCGAGAGGCGTGCCCTCACCACCGGCCGGCTGTGGGACCAGCAGGCCAACGCTGACGAAGACGAGATCGAGGTGAGTCGGTGGGGAGGGCACAGAGGCAGGGATTAGCCGATCGTCAAATATGCAGTTGTTGGTGTGATGCCTTCCTGCCTGCCTGCCACAGAGGCTCCGCGAGACGCTTCCTGACGAGGAGTTCCGTCGGCGGACCAACAAGCCGCCTCTCGGCGCACCGTTGCGGTGGTACAACAGCGTCGTGCCGCTCGTTGCCGTGGTCGTGGGCACCCTGTTCGGCATGTTCCTCAACGGCCAAGCGATGATCCTGGAGGAGGGCGACGAGATCCCTGGGGGTCCTCACATCTTTAATGAGGCCGCGTGGCGACTGAGCTTTGGCGCGGCCGATTCTTCCTATGTGCTGTTCGTGGTGTCGCTGTGTGGCACGCTGATTGCGTCGCTCATGCCCATCTACCAGGGCATCTTGAAGGTCAGTCAGCACAAAGGATGGATGGACAGAGAGAGGATGGAAGGGCACATCAGTGCGTCTGTCCGTGTGTGTGGTGTGTGTGTGTTGGTTCAGGTTGAGGATTGCGTGATAGCCTTTTTCAACGGCGTCAAGGTCAGTCAGTCAGCACCATGACGTTGTCTCTTGTGTTGTGTTGGTGGATGTCTGTCTGTCTGTGTGTCTGCAGTTTATGCTGTCGTCTTGTTTCGTGCTGATGTCTGCGTGGGGCATCAAAAAAGTGTGCGACGGCATGGGCACAGGCGACTGGATCTCAGGGCTGATGGGCAACGTCGACGCGCGCATCGTTCCACTCGTTACCTTCATCCTCGCCGCTGTCTGTGCCCTCGCCACCGGTGAGTGAGCTGAGCGAAGACGCCGTTCATCCCGTCCCTGACGTGTGTGTGTGTGCGTGTGCTGTGTAGGTACGAGTTGGGGCACGATGGGCATCTTGCTGCCCGTGACGGTGCCGATTGCGTACCGTCTGAGTGAGCGCGCGGAGGGCGGGCGGTTCGGCCTGTCGCCACTGGGGGTCAAACTCATATTCCTCACCGCATCGGCAGGTCGGTTCGCAGACACATCACCTGCTTCATTTCAGACCAGGAGTGTGGGTGTTGTCTGTCTGTCGTGCGTGTTGGTAGTGTTGGACGGCGCGATCTTCGGTGACCACTGCTCCCCCATATCGGATACGACTGTGCTGTCGTCGGTGGCCACTCGGTGCAACCTCATCGACCATGTCAAGACGCAGGTATGCACTCGCGACGCGAGCCACACACATCATGGCCCACACGACCCCTCTCTGTATGTGTGCTGTGTATCTCAGCTGCCTTATGCGTGCTTCGGTGCGATGTTGGCCTTGTGTCTGGGCTACATAGCTGTTCCCTTCGGGATGCCCGAGTACGGTCTGACCTTCATCGGCTATGTGGTGGCGACGGTGGCCTTCTGGTTCCTAGTGGGCAAGCCGCTCCCCGACCACCTGGTCACCGGCGGCAAGGACTACGGCCGTGGTCAGGCCTTCAAGCAGCTCAAGGATGGGGAGGACCACACCGTGACGACCACAGCTGAGACCACTGAGACCACCGCCACCACCACGATGGCCTACTGCGGCAGTGTCACCCCCAGCACCATCACCCCCCCCAGCACCACAGTGCCGGTCCTCGTCACCCCCAGCACCACAGTGCAGGACGTGTAATGTGGACGTGTAAGCTGTGTTGTGTTGTGTTGTGTTGTATTGAATGCATTGCGTTGTGCTATGTGTGTGTTTTATTGGGCCTGCCTGAGCTTGTGCAGTGATGCGTGCAGTGTAGTGTAGACCGAGGGAGGGAGGGAGGGAGAGGGGGAGCCGTGTCGGTTTGTCGGTCGGTCATATCACATTTCTCTCGTGCGTACGTGTGGTCTCTCTCGTCCATTCATCCGTCTGTGCGTCCGTGCCGTGCCGTGTAATGCCGTGCCATGCCATGAGTGCCGTGTGTGTCGCCGGCAGATGGCGGCCTTTTTGCCGCCGCTCGCTACCGACTGCCGAGCGAACGGACGGCCCACTGAGCCAGCCACTGCCTGTGCCGTGCAGTGCATGTCTCACTCCTTTATTAATCGCATCGATACCCTACCCATGTCTGCCTGCGTGTATGCGGCCGACCGGCCCCTCCGTGTGCATGTGTGTGTGTGTGTGTGTGCGTGTCGACTGGCTTATGGCGGTTTATCTATCGGTGGCTGCATCTCTGCATTGGTACTCGCTTCTGACATGTGTGTTCAATTCTATGCTCCCTCTTGATTCATGCTGCTCGGTGACCGTGGAGTGGTGGCTGCGTGGTGTGGCTGGTGCATGAGCTTCTCTCTGTATTGGTTGCAAGCTGATTCTCAGAGAGGCGAGGCATCGACTCACTGCCGGCCGTGGTCACATGCCTGGTGTGCCGTTGTATTGTGCGTGTGCGCCGGCCGGCCGACTGACTGACTGACTGCACTTCGCTCTTGCCGTCCCCCAGTGTCTATGTGCGTGGTTCTTTTTCTGATGTCTGTGGCATGTGGTACTAGAGTGACGAGTGGGCAAGGACACGCGCAATACCAAGAGACAGGCACACACATACACACAGACACACGTATTCCACTCACTCACTCATCGTTTCGTCGGTCGATGACTTGCGAGTCGGTCACAGATGGTCATGATGGGTGCACCTGGATGTGCACTGACATGAAAGGACACGGACATCGGGTTCCTCATCGAAGCACACCACGCCACGCCACGCCCTGAAACGCCATGAGTGATGCGAGAGGGTTCACCGCACCGGCTGCAAGTACAACTTCGTCTGCCGCCTAACCACACACACACACACACACACCATCAATGAATCGAGCATACGGGGACCTGCACGTCTTCTCTCACTTTCCGGGTGTCTTGGAGAAGCGCACGAACGCCCGTGGCCGCCCGGCCGTGGCTGGCGTCTTGCTGGCCGGTTTGGTCGAGTTGCCCTGGTAGGAGAAGTCGCTGAAGTCAACGTCAGCTGGGCGGCCGGGGGATGGCTGGGGGTGTGCATCAGACGTGGACATGCGGCCGTGGCTGCTCATGGCGGGCTTGTGCTCACGCAAATATGCATCCATACCTGTGTGTGAATGGACGGACAGACAAGGGCTGAAGGTGCAGCGCCATGGGTCCTTTGGTGTTGGGGGGTGGGGGTGGGGGGGGTTGGTCTACCGTCGACTTGCATGATGCGGATGTTGCGGGCTGGTGTGCGGCCTCGCTTGAACGGCGTGCGGGCTGCCAAGGACACAGAGGACACATACATCATCAGCAGCGAGGCACTTATGATTGGTTGCAGTGGGTTTCTCCGCACCTTCGTGGGCATGCCGCTGCTGGTACTGCTGCTGGTACTGCTGCTGCTGCTGATGGTGGGGGTGGTGGTGGGGCCAGTGGTCGACGGGATTCTCATACTCAGCAAATTGGCCACCGTACACGAAGTCCCCCCCACCTGAAACACACACAAAACAAGGAAACAAGGACAACACAAAAGGGCAATCGTCTGAAGGGGTCACCCACGCCAATCGACATGTCTGTCTCACCGCTGCCGTATTGGGGTGGCTGTGTGTCGTATGTGTGCCGTCCCCCGCCGCCCCCCACCACTGTCGATGCATACCGCTGCATCTTGTCGCACACGTGCCCGTCCTCACTGCCGTCAGCAGCCATGTTATGCATCACACTGTACTCGCGCGATGAGTGAGGGGGCTGCTGCTGCCGCTGCTGCTGGTACTGGTATGACTGGTACGGCTGGTAGTGGTACGATGGCCTCACACGCCTGGAAGGGGGGCTGTACACGTCAGCCTGCTGGAACCTGACGACCACACGCACACACACACACACACACACACACATAGAGAGAGAGAGAGAGAGACGTGTGTTGACAGAGAGAGAGAGAGGTGCATTTATCTCTGGTCCATCCACCCACCGTGGGTTGATGTGTGGGTTTGCGTGTGCGGGTGAGGTGTGTGGCAGAGGGTCGGTGGCCGGGGGCTGCGGGGGAAGATTGTGATTGGGGTAGTACTGCGATGAGTCCGACGGGTAAAGGGAGGGCATGTGTGCATCCAGCTGAGGGCGAGCGGGCTGCATGGATGACATGAAGGACCGCCCCGGCGCCTCCCAGAACGGCGCCTGCCGCTGCTGCTTGTCAACAATCGTCATGCTGGACGCGCCAGGCCCCCCCAGGCTGGCCACACTTGCAGCCCTGCTGCGCTGCTGCTGCTGCTTGTGGGGCCAGTGGTCGACGAGAGCAGACGAAACTGGCCAGTTCACGTAGGTCCCAGGCTCCTCCGGGATCTCATACCAGCCGGGCGGCAATTCGCCGTCGAATGGGTTGGTGGCGTGGAAGGGGTTGCCACGCTGTTCGGCTGGTTGGCTGTACTCGTCGTGCTGCATCGGGGGTATCGGCCTGGGGGATGGGAAGTCGACCGACGTCCCAAGCAGACCGGAAAACGCTGAACGAACGAGACACTCACAGCAAGTGGGCGAGATTGTATCATCGGCCGCCCACCCATTGGTTCAGATGTGGGGGGCTCTCGCGTGTGTGTGGGAGGCATCTGTCGAGGTGGGAAAAGGTAGGAGGCCTCGTTGTAGGGCTCAGACTCGGATGCAGCAGGGGCGTGGGGGTGGTTGGCGGGGTGAGGCTGGCCAGGTACAGGTCCGGGCATGTACTCGTGCGGCATCGACGTCAGGGGGCGACCGTGCATGGGGAGGCCCTCGGCAAACCCTCCCACACCCTCGATCTCAATGTCGTCTGTTGCCACTGCCGTTGCTGCAGCTGCAGCTGCTGCTGGCAGGTCGTCCTGGATAGCTGTCGAGGGCACCACCTCCAGACCCATGCTCTTCGTGAAAGTCGCCTGCAGCACACCACCAGAGAACAGAGGCCTTAGGGAGAGTATGTGGGGGCGTGGGCTATGATGATGTGATGTCTGTACGAGGCATGCGTCGACAGCGAATTCATCGAGCCACGGGAAGAGCCGTGCGAGGCTGTCACGGTCGTAGGACATGATCTCCCCCAGCGGCATGCGCTCGGCAGACATGGCGTTCAGTGCCAACAACGCGTTGAAACAATTGTGGCCTGATGATACACACCACACCACAGCAGACCACATTACAGCACACCACACCACACCACAAAGAGTTGGTTTGGTGTTTGAGGGGAAGCTTTGTTGGCTCGCAGCCGGTGTAAGTACCTGGTAAGATGGCCATGGCGTTTTCGAGGTTGGTCTCTTTGCGCTGTGTAAATGTGCGCAGCTGCCGCCAGATGTCCCCCTCCCCACGCTTAGACCAGATACTCTCCACGCGACGAAGCTCACTGCAGCCACCCACCCATTTGCAGACATCTCCATGTTTTGGTTGTTGGGCGGGTGGCCACATCGGATCATTTCTTTGGTTACCAGCTGACACAGTCGGCCGCCTGGTCCAGTGTCTTCGCAAATCGAATCGCGCACGGCCTGCAGAGATGAACACATTTATGTCCGCAACACCAGACAGAGACAGTGTGTGTGTGTATGAGATGGTCACCGACCGTGGTAGTCGTGAGATGGTTGCGAGGAAGTGGTCCTGGTGGCTGGATTTGGCCAGCTCCCAATTACCGAACAAGACCACCACCACCTGCATCCATGACATGCACACACAGGCACACAAGACATGGGGCAGAGGGAGGGAGGGTGTGTCCCTTGTGTCTCGCTGGCCAACCCACTCACTCCCTCACTAAGTCCCCCACATACCTGTTGGAAGGACAGCTGCAGGTCGACGAGTTGTCTGAGTGCCGACTGTATGCTCTCGTCGGTCGACCGCTCGATGTCCACAAACAACACACACGTCTCGTGATCTGATGGATGGATGAGCAGCGGGTGGATGGATGGATGGAGGTGTTATGTGTGTGTCTGGGTGGGCCTACCGAGCACGAGGTCCGCCTCGGCGAAGGCGAGCTGCTCCCTCTCCTCACACTCTATCGCATGCTTCACACGCAACCGCAGCAGGAAGTCTACACACACACACACACAGAGGCATTCCTTCGTTAACGCACTCCTTACGTGCACGAGGCTCTGCGTGTGTGGACTGACTGACCTTGCCACTGGATGAGCTGCATGCTGGCAAAGATGGTCGTACGCCTGACGACACGGACCGGGTGACAAGGCAGGCCCCCTTTAAATTTTGTGTTTGTGTAGTCTGGTCGCTTACGGCGGCTGTGCGGCCTTGCCGTCCGCCGTCTGTTTGGGCTCATCATGCTGTTGTTGTGTCTCTGTGGGCGGTGGCACCGACAGGAAGATGTGAATGGCGTCCGTCAGAAGGTCCCCTACATTCATCCATCGGCAAACCCGTCTATGAGGGTGAGTGACGGCATATCATGTGCGTCGAGTGAGTGCTCTCTGGTCGACCATGTGAGATGATGTTGAGCGACTGGTAGCTCACCACGACCTGCCAGCACACACACACACAAACAAAGACGTTCTTGTCTCTCTCTCTCTGTCGCATTGGGTGAGTTGGGTGGCTTACGAAGGAGGGTGGTATCTCGAAGGCAGGTTCCAGTGCTGCACGGCTCCCCGAGGCCGCCGGGAGAGTCTTGAAGAAACACGCCTCGTGGATGGCGATTTTGGATGAGGTCGTGAGCATTGCGATTCTCCTGGGTGTGGGGAGTGTGGGCCGCATCACGTCCATCTTGCTGTCGAACCGACGCTTCATCACAGACACCACCACATCCATCACCTGCACGCAACGGCACACCACCCAGTGGCACCCACCACACACACAGACAGAGACAGACATGCTATGCTGCCAATAATCCACGTGTGGCGACCTTTTCAGAGGAGAATACGACGAGCACCCGTGGGTATTTCTCGCAGAGCTTCGCCACCCCCTGCAGTTTGGGCGAGTCGGTCTTGGCGAGATAGGCCTCGGTCGGCGACGGCACATAGGGCAGCCCACTGCACACCAGCGCATTGTCGCGATCATTCTGACAACAAAACACCACCACCGAATCCCATTTGTCGTTTCGTTGGTGTGTGTGGTGGGCACACTGACGCGTTCGGAGAGGTGTTCAGGTTCTGTGACGGGTTTGGGTGGGAAGGAGAGCTCGCGGTAGCTGAAGAGGGCGCGAAGTGCGTCCATCACCAACACGTTGGCAGAGAGGATCTCGTGATAGGCACCGTCCAAGTACACCACTGACGCAAACGCCACAGCCTGGACAAACACGAATCCATCTGCAGAAGAGGTATATGCTGGCTGGCTGGCTGGCTGACCTCTGACACGCCCGCGTCCGTGAGTTTGTCGTGAATGGCAACGAGCGTCCACAGCGCCGTGAGAGTGCGATAGACCTCGCTGCACAACACCAGCTGCTTCTTGGTCTCCTCTGACGCAGATCCACCGTCGCCCACACACACCTGCAGGCAATCCATCCCGGCAGGGAGTGGGAGGGAGACACCGTCATGAGATGGGTGTCTCGCTGGTTGGATGCCAGCCGCCCAGGTACCTTACCTCGTGCAGTTCGCGTATGGCCTTTTCGCACTTGCTGAGGAGGGAGTCAACACCCGACAGATCGGGCGGCGGGAGGCCGAGGTACTCCTCTGCACACAACAGATGTCAGTGGACGGACGCATGTTGTGGTGGGTGTGGTGTGAATGATGTGATGTCTCGCGCATCGATGATGGGCCCGGCCACCTTGTGTGGCCTCCATGGTGTGTCGCCACAGCTGTTTGATGGACGAGTCGACGAGGCCCTCCAACGCCCAAAAGTCGTCACCATCCGAACACCAGTGAACCTGACCTCGACGCAGACCTGCACAGATAGACACGTCACAAAGAAAGGGTGCCGTGATTCCCTCCGTCCGGTAGGTCTGTCTGTGTGGTTCTGTCTGTCCATTTGCTCACCGCGTGCGATTCTCTCGGCCACCGAGTGTGGCGACTCCTCGTCTCCGTCCTGCCTCTGAACCGCACTCACCGACTTGCGACCCCTCAACTCCATGAACTGTCACCCCGGCAAACACACAGACCAACGACACAGCAGCAGCAGCAAAAGATGCTACCCTTCCCTCCCTTGCTCTTGTGTGCCTTTCTGACGACGTCATACCTCATCCAGCCCGCCGGCACGTGAGGGGGCGTTGTGGATGCGAACAGGGGCCACGTCGGTCGCCAACTCGTTTGGAGGAAGGGTCGAGGTGGAAGGATTCTCCTGCGCCTGCACCTGCATGTGAGTCTCCGGTAGCAATTGGATGGGCGGCGGGGCTGCCTCGGCGGATGCCTCGGTGACGTCCGGCGGGGGCTCCTCGGACTTGCGCTTGCGAGAGGGCTGGTTGGGCGCCTGTGGCTGGAAGACACTGAATGCGCAGGGCGGTCGGGCGACCTCGATGCTCTCGTCCCACACGCATCCTGAAGCACACAAATGGACAGCCAGGAGATACGCGTAGACGGCTCGCTACAGTGAGTGTTTGGGCATTGTCTTACCATCCACCGAGGGAATAGCCTCGTCCAACACGTCAGCTGGAGGGTCAGCAGCGGCACTGACACGCAAGGACACCTTGTGTGGACTCATGTCAGTCAGTGCACGTGTCATGTGTGTGTATGGCTGCATACGCAGAAGTGGGTGTTTGGGGCGCGGTGAGGCGGAGAAACTCGAGATGCAACGGGCGGCTGAGAGATGGCACCTGCATGGCACACAAACCAGACAGCCATAGACGAAGAGACGCACGCCTGGGTCGGCTGGCCCACCCACACCCACCTTGAGTATTGACGAGTGTGTCTTGAGCAGTGAGGTGTAGACGTAGTCCTTGATATCGGCAAACGACCACAGGGGAAGCGCCTTCTCACGCAACGAACTGCACCAAGGAAGCACCCCCAATGTAGTATACGTGTCCGTGTTTGGGTGTGTGCCTCTCTCTTGTTTAGCTGTTCACCCCCTCTCGCCCTTTTTCATGCGTTCGATGGGGTCAGCGAATCGTGAGGGCATCGGCTTGAGGCTGTCGGGCACCGGCAGGTCGAAATCCAAGCGACGACGCTCTGAACACATGAAGGAGGGAGGGAAGGAGGGAGGGAGGGCGGCCACACAATACATATCTACCGGCTGCTCGCTCGTTGCTGGTGGCTGTGTACTCATGTGTGTGTACCTGAGACGAGGAATGCCACACTGGCCAAGTCGGTCAAGGACTCGAGGAAGCGGGGCCTGCAGCAATGCACCAAACCAGGAATGAAGCTTGTGTGTGCGGGTGCCATACGTGCTGGCTGACCTGAATGCCGACATGAAGTTGAGCTCCTTTTCGTTCTCCCCGCGGTGCTTGCGCTCCTCTGGACCGACACAGCTGGCGACAGCCATCTGCTGGCGAAATACTGCATGGCGTACACACACAAGCAGCACAGGGTTCTGACGCTCGGGGGTGGTGTAGTGTGGTGGGGGCGCACCATCGTCGAAACCCATGGCTGCGATACCGATGTCGCGCGGCGCCCATAGCTCATTCAGCTCCTGGACACACAGAAAAGAGAGAACACCCACGCATAAGCGCACCAGGGAGGGGAGGAGGATACCGCACCTCAGTGGCTGTGAAGACAGTCTCGCACAGGAATGATGTGGCCGCCACCTTCTCCTCACAGGGCATCTCAAACGCAGAGATGTCATCTGATGATATGAAGGAATGAGACATCTATCTATCCATCCATCCATCCCTCACACGCGATGATGACAGCTGACCTTCTGCGTCAAAGAGGGCGCCCCATTCCTCTGCAGCAGTGCTGAGGTCATCTGAGCGAGACACGTCCTCTGACGACGATGCCCCACATCGGAGCTGCTCATGCAGCAGGACGTCAACCACCGTCTTGCCCACACCCACAGCCTGCATACCACACAATACAGCCACAAGGAGACCAACCAACGCTCTGCTTCTCTCATCCACGCACATGCGCCCCCCTCCCCTCCGCACCTTGGCACACAGGTCCTTGAGATTCAGGTCGTCCACCGTACACTCCGCCGGCCCCTCGCCCAATGCGATGTCCCGACTCACCGACTGGTACATCGCGCTCACCAGCTGCAGCATGTGTGTAGGGCCGCCCAGGAGCTGATCGTGGTCATGGTGGGTGGCGGCCGGCATGTCGGGGGTGGTGAAGGAGGGGAAGACGGGCTCGGGCAGCTCAATCCACCCCGCATCCACATACTCACCTGATTGACGCACGGACCGGCAAAATCGTGCTAGAAGTGTGGGGCGTCTTGGTGCTCGTGTGGGTGATTGATTGATGACCTTCAGGCAGGCTTTCGTCGCCATAGATGGTCTTATCAGCCGTCGATGCCTCGTCCTTCAGACTCTGAAGGGCACAACGCGGTACACGACGCGGCCCATGCACCCACCGGTGTGAGTGCGGCACTTCCACCCACTGCAAACACACCTGGATCGTGTATTCTTTGGACATGTCCACCCCCTCGAGCGCGAGTGCGATCTCTGAGCTGCCCGACGGGCCGCTGCTTCTGCCGTGATAGGTGTCGTCCACACACTTGGCGGCATAGATGCCTTCACGGAGGTCATCTGCCGCCATGGCAGGCGAATCATCCCACCTCAACAGCGGCACTTCCACATCCATTGCAAAAGGCAGACGGACACCACATACACGCACACATACAATCCCCTGCACCTTCGCGCGTGCCACCATGATGATCCTACTGTACCAGCTTCGTCGATGGTCAGCAGGGGTTCGCCCGCCTCGTCGAAGCTGCAGGTGCTCGCAGGAGGGGCCGGCTTCTGGGCATCGCCATGGGTGGCCTTCGCACACGCCAGAACACCACCGCCAAAGAGGAAACCATCCGTAGTGGTGGTTTTGCCTGCTCAGAATGGAAGGAAGGACCGCACACACACGGTGGCCACACCCATTGCAGTAGCCGGCCGTTGTTTGCCAGCTAGCCGACCTGAGCCGAGGCTGAAGAGGGTGCAGGCGTCGAGAGGCTTCTCTTGTGTGGTTTTGATGAGGGCGTCGCACTGTCGGTAGTAGGTCTTGACACCGGACGACTCGGCCAGGGAAGCGGAGGGCCGTTTGGACGAGATGGTCAGCGCACGGTTCTGAAGGGCCAGAGAGCGGCTGTGCTCATCCACGTAGTTGACGGCCCGAAACGCAACCAGCGTCATCATCAAGGCTCCGGGCAGATCTTCCGATTCCCCGTAAATCCATCTGTCTCTCGCCCCCCGATGACATAGCGTGAGAGAACGACGATGGAGAAGAATACCGAGGAGGAGGCACCGCAGCCATCGGCGAAGGTGCGCACTGATGGCGAGGACAGACCCAGCAACACAACAGCTGAGGAAGACCATGCCAACGGTGACGACGACGCACCGCTGCCATCAGTAGAGCCGAAATGCCCCGTCCAGGAGAGCCCTGCGGACGCCACTCCACCGGCAGACCATGAGCAGCCCGCTCCACCGGCAGCAGACGTCAAGCAGCCATCCGCCCCGCCCGGCGATGCACCTGAGGCAGATCTGGCCCGCCAGAGCGGCGAAGAGGCCTCGCAATCGGCTGGCCAAGGCGTGGAGGCGGCTCACCAGGCTGGGGAGGCTGCACCCTCACCTGCATCAGCACCAGCGACGGCCGAGGAGGAGGAGGAGGAGGAGGAGGTGACCACCACAGGAGAGGAGAAGAAGGAGCAGAAGGACTACCACCAGGACCAGTCTGGCAGCAAGCGGTCGATGGAGGACGGGCTCACGGTCGAGGCGGCGGACGGGGCGGTCCTCAAAGCCCTCCGGCAGGAGGAGCCCCTCCCCCTCTACCTCGTCGGCTCAGAGGCCTGGGAGACCCGCGCAGCTGCCGCACAAGACCTGGACGATCACGATGCTGAGGGGGGGACGGGGGATGCCAAGACGGACCATGCTGACCATGACAAACACGACACGGCGTCCCTCCCGGCTGCCCTCCCCCACCACAGGAAGCTCACCAACCCCCACAGCCCCCGATTCGCCACATCGGCCCGGCTCCGCGGCACCTCTGAGGAGTCGCGTGAGTTGCAGGAGCAGCGCGAGATCCACAAGGGGCGCACCGAGGCCGCCCGACTGCGGCAGCTCAACGAGAAGTCCCTCCCGCGTGTGCTGGCGGGTGTGGGGGGACAGGCCATGAAGCGGTCCGTCAAGCCGCTGACCATGCCCCAGGAGTTCGCCCTGTCGACCGACGTGCGTCTGGGGCCCTACCAGCCCAGCCCCTCTCACGCCGACCGCCACCGCAAGGCGGCCACCCACTACACGGGCAAGCCCACGCCCGCCGTGCCCTTCCGGTTTGCCACGGAGATGCGGGTCAGGGAGATGGAGGGGGCGGGGGGCGGGGGAGAGGGGGTGGGGGGCGGTGTAGGAGCTGACGGGAGGCACACGCCGTTGGCTGACACGTTGCGTGAGTTTGAGAGGTCGCTCCGTGGGGAGGAGGCCAAGGGAGAGGGGGCCAGGGGTGAGAGGGGGAAGGGCGGCGGCGTAGCCGGCGGGGGCAAGCTGACGTGCCCTCAGCCATTCAACCTGCACACAGAACAGCTGCCGCCCAAACCTCCCAGGTAGGTACCTACGCACGCACCCACCACACACAAACACGCACACACAGATAGGTCGATAGATGGATAAGTCTTTCCTCTCTCTCTGTGTGTGAATGCAATGCATTTGTTGGTCAGGTTTGTATCCCGTGAGGAGCAGGAGGCCGATGAGATGGCCAAGATGCCGCCATTCCGCGCCCGCCCGCTCAACCCCAAGGTGCTGCGCGCAGACCGGCCGCTGGGGGTGCCCCACGTGCCCCCGCCACAGCTGACCGACCCCGTCACACCACCACTCGCAGCATTCAAACACAAAAAGGAGGCAACCAACAACACACACACACACACACGAGGCGATTCTTTCGTGTGTGTGTGTGTGGATGAGCTTGTTATATGGTATTGTTGTATTGTATTGTGTTGTGTTGTGTGTGGTGTGTTCAGGGTAGCCGTATGGATGAGGGGGTCGGTGGTGATAGCAAGGAGGGTGTTGGGGGCGGTGGTGGGGATGGTGGGGCTGGGGGTCAGGAGGGGGAGGAGTTGGCGGCGCACTTCAAGGCCAGACCCCTCAACAAGAAAATGCTCGAACGACCGGTCAGTCGGTGAATGGCAAGAGTTCACCACACACACACACACATGGACACACACGTGTCATTGTGCTATCTATGTGCGCAGTTGTTTGAGCCCAAGGTGGGCAGCCGTGATCTGACGAACCCCCAGTCCCCCCCACTCGCCACCAAGGGACGCGCCAAACCTATCGCACAGGTACGTACATCCACATGACACACACACAGACAGAGACAGGCCTTTTGTCGTCATATTCACCGCTGTGCTGACTGAGTTCTGTCTTTGTGTGTCGTGTGTGCATCAGAGTGAGGTTGACCACGGATCTGATAGAGAGCATGTGAGCGTAGCATCGGGGGCGGGTGTTGGTGTGGGGAAGCCGACCGTCCCGAGAGCCTTCCAGCTCGCCACAGAGCAGCGAGGACAGGCAGGGCAAACACACCCACACCCGCACCCACACCACTACACACACATGTGTGAAATGTGTTTATGTGTGTGCGGTGTGTGTGTTTAGCATTACCGTCATGAGTTTGAGGTTCGCGTGGCCCACGAGGAGCAGGAGCACGCGGAGCGACGCAAAGTCAAGGCCAACCCCGTGCCCACCAACATACTGGTATGTATCTACCACCCCACCCACCACTTACCACCTCTCACTCACACACACGCCCACACCCACATAAGGTCGCGTGTGTGGATGGACGGATGATGTGTGTGTATGTGCAGAAGAAGGGCGGCAGTTCCCTGCGGTCGGCGTCTGTGGATCGTCGCCCCCTGACGGCCCCGAAGCCCTTCGACCTGTCCAGCGAGCACCGACACGAGTATGCCAGACGAGAGTTCCAGAAGCAGGTCAGTCCGTGCTGCTTGCCTTACCACTCACTGGTCGCATTCGTTCGCGTGTTTCCTTACGTGCGTGTGGACTTTCGACTGTCGTCAGGTCGATGCTCAGGAGCGCAAGAAGCGCGAGCAGGCATCGTTCAAAGCCAGACCATACATACCCAAGGTCAGCCAGCTGTCAGGACGAAGGCAATAAACACGTGTGTCTGTGTGTGTGTGTGTCGACTTTCTTGTGTATGTGTGTGGCCGCAGCCTCCCCCCGCTGCCAACAGTCACGGCGTTGGCGGTGGTGGTGGTGGTGGTGCCGGCGGCGATAAGGGGCTGTCGAAGTCCCGATCCATCCACCTCACCGAGACACTCCCATTCAACCTCGCAGTCGACAGGTGAAGGAAGGTGACAGACACCGCAGCATCGCATCCACCTGTGTGTGTGAATCCTCCCTCTCATACACACATGTGTCTGCTGCCGTGCAGTCGCAACGCCAAGTGGCGCGAGATGGAGGCCCGGCGTGCGGCAAAGGAAGCCGCCGCCGAAGCTGAGCGCAAGAAGAAACAGGTATGTCTGTCAGTCAGCTGGCGGCAGGCAGGCAGGCACCCGCCCGCACTCATCCACACGTGTGTGTATGTGTGTGTGTGTATGCAGTCAGAGGAGGCGCAGCGTCTTCGCGAGGAGAGGGCGGCGTTGCGTGCCGAGGCGGTGCCCAAGGCCAAGCCGGCACCGGTGTTCCACCCGCCCCCGCCCGTCAGGCGATCTGACAAGCCACTCACCGTCCCGCAGGCACCCAAGTTCCACACCGGCGCACGCACATCCACACACAGACACGACAGTGGTGCTGGGGGGGGAGACAAGGGCGGGGCGGGCACGTAGCTAGACAACACAGCATGCCAGCCAAGCAAACAGACAGCCAGGCAGGCAGGCCTCGTCTGACTCTGGCGCATAGAAGATCTCATGGATGATGTGTAGCTCTCATGCATGGATGGATGGATGACTGAATGAATGGATATGGATGGCTGAGCGGTGTATGTCTGAGCGGGGGGTGGTGTGTGATTGTGGTTGTGGTCAAGTGCACTGGGTCTGTCCGCCTCTTCCTGGCTATCTGGCTGTTTGGGTGTGATGCTTGGATGCAAACCAATTCAAGACAGACAGACACCTTATATCGTCTCATCTCTGGCAGAATCACGTCAATCCATCGATAAGCAAGCGGCGGAAAAATGAGACAGACGCACGAGTCCTTCTGTAGCAAAAGACTCTCCACCGAACACCAACAAAAACAGCACCACACACACATTCGGGCACTCAATCCACACACAAGCTTTTCAGAGAGGGCGGGAGGGACGACTGGGGCACGCAGGAGGAGCCATGCAGCCACGCACATTGCACCACGGAGGGGGAACGGGAAACCCAAAAAACCTCAAAAACACACGCATGTGGGGAGGGAGGGAGGGAGGAAGGCAGGGAGAAGCCTAAAACACAGCACTCTACCTACCCGTGCAGCCACCCACCCAAGCCGCCCACCCACAAGAGCCCAACAGCAGCAGCTCTTCCCGAAGAGCCACCCACTAGACAGGCAGACACAGGATGCACCCACCTGTTAGTTACTCTTTGGACGATGCTGGGAAGAGCGACGTCACGGCAACAGGCGTGGAGGAGCCGCTGCTGTCGCCCTTGGCTGACGCAGAGACAGAACGCCTAATGGATGGATGGATGGATAACACACGGAAGGAAGAAACGTCGATTGGCGAGAACTAAACACGCCAGTGAGCGCACCCCCGTCCCTCCACATACATACCTCTTTGGCGATTTTGGTTCAAGCTTCAGTGTTCCGTCGAGGGAAGCGCTGCTCTTCTCCAATCGCTTGGCCCACCCCGCGTCCAATGCGAAGTCGTCATCATCGCCACCGCCTTCTGTCTCCGACTGCACCAGTGGGCTCGATGATGCCGAGCTGCTCCAGCTGGCGCACTCGTCAGGCTCAGGCCATTCTATGTGCACCTCCACGGCATCATACTCGTGAACCTGAAGCAAGCGACCAATGCGAAAAAGGCACGCTGCGTGATTGTCTTGACCCAAGCTTTATGTCAGCTCACCGCAGTAACAACTGGGTCCTGAAATCTGATTTTCGGCTCCTTTGGCGGGCCGGAGCTGCAACAAACACAGACAGATTGCACCTCACGTCTGTGGCTGCAGAAAAGGAGGCGAGGCTGTGTGGCTGCCTGCGCTCACAAGTCTTCCTCGGTCATGTCTGTGTACGGCCACTTGTAGGCGGGCACAGACGGCACTGGGCCATCTGTATGGCGCCGGTTGGTGATCCCGGGCAAAATCAGACCCAGACCCAGACCGACGCCGCCACTCGCAGAATCCCCCGAAGCCTCCTGTAACTCACACATCGCCCACACGCTTGGTTTCATCCCTGTAGCCATATGTAACCACATGTTCGCACGAACCTGTGACGAGGAGGGGCTGCACGAGCCACCAAGGTCCGTCGGAAATGTCGGCAGCGAGTGGCGCTGGGACGACTTGGGCGATTTCGCTGTCTTCGGGCTCTCCTCTGCTGCATGGCTCTCACCGGCGTCTATGGCAGCCACTGGCGGGTATCTCTCAGAGAGGGAGGGACGGGCGGACGAGACAATGGACGATGACAGGACGTACGAACCTGAAGAGAATCACATCAGCAGGTCCATATGGATGGGATCACGTGGAGGCATTCATACCTCTTTGGCTGCCATCGGTCGTCTGCGACATGACCTCCTCAGCATAGCCACGTTCAAACTTCGACGACGCCCCATCCTGCAGGCACAGGCATACATCCCCCAACACCCCCAAAGCAAGCCCCAAATGAGCATTGAAGCCAGAACCTCGCCCAGTCTGCCATTGACTTACTCCAAAAAATGGTGTGGCATCCGTAGCTTGCGGCCATGTCACTTGGCCCTTCCCCCCGTGCCTTCTCGTTTCATCTCCCGCCCTGTGCTCATCAAGTTCGCCGGCATACGACAGCCCGTCCAGACGCGGAGGGGCCTGGCTCATTCGGATGGGGCTTTCCGAAAACAACACCACACAACAATGCCTTCCCTTCCACCCGGAGAAAAGAATGGTTGCTTTGAACGGGAAAATGCGAGCCGAGAATGCCATGTACCCTTTACCCTTACCGTTGGTGGCCAGGACGCGAAATATCCCAAATATCCCCTCTCTGTGTTACTCGCTTTCTCCCGCCGTCCAGCTTTCAGCAATGTTCCCCTCAATGGTCCTCACCGCCTTCCTCCTCCCTCTGTGTGTGTACATGGGTCTGGGCATGGAGCTCGAGCAAAACGTCAACGCCACCGGCGATTCGGACGTCATCACCCTCCATCCCCGCTCATCGGCATCCGGCAAGCGCCCCTCACCCTTGCGCGGCCTGCTGATGGTGCGTTCAGAGCACCGAAGAGCCCGTCGGGCGGCCAAAATGATCAGCGACACTCTCGCCACTGAGCTGCAGATCCACGTAAGGAGGGATGTCGGGCAGCCAGCGGAAAGGCAGATCTACCAGCATATCCACCAGATCTACGGTTTTCTTGCTCTTCACACGGTGATCAGATCAACAAGCACCGATGCATGTAAGGAGGGATGTGGGCAGCCAGCGGGAAGGCAGATCTACCAGCAGATCCACCAGATCTACGTCTTTTCTTCCATCTCACGGTGCCGTGTGTGTGTTGTGTGTGGGTGTGCGCGTGTGTGTGCAGGCACGGCGCTCCCTTCGTGCAGTGGGATGGGTGTGTGGCCAATTCTGCCCAGCGATATGCCAACCTGGAACTGTTGGACCCCATTGCGCCGTACCTAGAGCTGCCGTGCCAGGTGGGTGCCATTGTTTCTCATGTTCTTCCCACTACCCCTGATGTGTCCCTCCATGTCCTCGGCCAGGGCCCAGCGGCACAGATATTCGAATTCGGCAACTCCACGGACGTGCCAAAGCAAATCGTCGACAAGTGGTGGGGGCCGACAACACAGCAGCGCACAGACACAGATTTCATTCTGTCCATCCATCCATCCATCCGTCTATTGTGTTGGGGGGTGTGTGTGTGTGTGTGCAGGTATTCCGAGTGGAGCATCTGGGCCAACACCACACGTGACCGCTACGTTCCCGAGGCCAAACGGGTCACCGTCCTGCTGTGGAAGGGCGCGCAGGTCAGCCCAGCCACACGCAAACACACAAAGGCACGCAAACACACAAAGGCACAGTTATCCCCTTCTCTGTCGGATGTGTGCATGTCGGCGGCCCCTTTTTCAGAAAGTTGGGTGCGGCTACGTGCAGGTCAGCAGCAAGGAGATGCCCCTGTGGGTGTGCCACTTCAAGGGTGGAGACCAGATCAACTGCGAGACACCCAACGTCCAGGGTGAGCCGCACCCCGAACAACACACAAATACATACACCGACGGCAGCACAGCGACTGGCTGTTTGTGTGTGGATGCAGGATGTTTCCGCGAGAATGTGTTGGCGCGTCTGAACAAGAGCGAGCCGGAGTGCCAGCTGGAGGCGCAGATCCACGCCGGGCAGGGCATGGAGCGCGAGTCCGGCTGCACATGCGAGTGCAAGAACGGCACCATCAGCCGCCAGCACCTGGACGTCTCCACCGAGACGCCCTTCCCCACCAACATACCCACAGACACACCCATTCCCGAAATGGCCTAGTAGATCAAGTGGGGGCAGCTGTTTATGCTTCCGTGTAAGCCACTAAAGTTTCTCCTTTTGAATCCTGACTGCGTAGCTGGGTAGTTGCGCTGTTTGCGTGAGGTGAAAGAAATGAAGTGACGCGGCCGGGCGAAATGAAGCGACTGGGAGAGATGTGTCGGGCGAACACAAGTAGTGGGGAGGTGTGGTGGGATTGGTAGTGACGACAGGTGTGTGTACGTGTCAGTTGACCAAGCTTCACGGTGGTGTTTTTCACCAAGACAACTGAACGTGTCTAGATCCCGTGTCAACGCAAGTAAAACGTGACCCTTTGGTTAATCCCAGATGACAAACATTCACCTACTTCCTGTGTCTCGGCGTTTCTAGTGAGCCACCCATCCTATGTGTAGTTAAGACACGACAGGCTAAGACAGAGCATGCATTAAACATCCACCGCCACACACTCTTCTACACCAGAGGCAGTCAAAGGGCCGTCGGACAAAGACGCTAGCAGCACAACGCATCCAGCCACGCCCCCCACCCGCTGGTGCGCAGAAAGACGCGCATTCGCCTCTCTGCAGACAAGATCAGCCAGGATGGGCAAAGCATCGCCGCCAGCATAACACAGCCCCGCACCGGCCCAAAGCACACGAAGCAGGAGCCTGTGTCCCACACGGCAAGTGACAGGGCGAGCACTGCAACAAAGGCACCGACGTAGCGGAAACAAGGCCAGCGAGAGAGATATCGCGACCATCCCACCGCCGCCCACAATCTGCAACAGTCCCAGTGCAGTGGAAGGGGACGTGATCGTGTTGTTGCTCCGGCACGGACGACCTAGTGCATGACGCAAGTCGGTCCACATAAGGCGAAGAAAACACATGGCACCTTCCAGTGGAAGACCCCTCACCACCCATGGTATAGAGATCAGCACGATGAGCTCACGAACGTCGCACAGCCCGCACGAATGCTGTGCACACGACCTCGAGAGAAGAAACTTCAGACCTCGAACGCACACCCCCTCCGCTGCCATCCCGCAAAGGCGATGCGCTATGGGCACCACGGTGGACAAAGCCGTCACGCAGACGACGGGGTGTAGGGAGCGGCGGGCTGGGTGATGATAGAGACGATGGAGGAGGCCCAGCAGCAAGTGCTTGACAAGCTCCAACACCATCACGCAGAGCATCCCGGCGGCAAGAAAGACAAGGTAGCTGGCGAAGCTCTCCCTCTCCTTTTGTGGAACAGCTGCGAGCCCGTGGCGGACGGCAGAGAACACCTGGTTGACGGTTGAAGTGAGAAAAGGCCGTGCCTTGCAGAGGTCGTCCACCACAATAGCGGCAACCATCCTGCACAGTGAGGGTAGAGCCTCAACTGCGTGCGACAAGCGCACACCAAGAACATACGGCGCCCTGCAGATGCAGCACTTGCGTCTCCATTGCAGCCCCTCCTCCCAGCAGGCAAGGTGGACCCACTTGACTAAGAGAACACATCAAAGAACAATGAATCATTGGTGCGATCTCCTTGTCCCCCTCGTCAAGTACCCCTCCGCTCCCCGCCCTTGCACCTGTTCCTTTGCACTCGCATGGCGATATGAGCGGCCCTGTGTCGATGTCCTCTTTGCTGTCCAGGCAGATGCGGCAGCTGGCATCTTGCTCCCACCCGAGCCACGGCGAGAGGCACTCTAGCAGCCCCATGATCATGCCGAAGATGAGATGCTCGTCAGTCAGTGCGAATTGTAACAGTGGAAGCAACACACACACAGACAGACAGACAGACAGACGGTGGTGTGGTCGGTCTGTGCCGTGGGCAGATGCTGCTGACGGCACCGAAGGAACAAGGCAGGAACCAACCGTGCGGGAGATGGGGACCTGAGTCAGGACCGCGTTGAAGGTGAACTGGACCGCCAGCGGGCGGTCTGGCTGGCACACAAGGAGCTGATCTTCGGCAGCTTCTCTCAGCCGTTCCACACACGTACCCTCGACGCCCCGTGAGTCGAGCAGCTCTGCGACTTCGAAGTGGTGCTGGGTGCTAAGTGATCAGTGGTGATCAGATCAGATCAGATCCCGAAAGAGGCTGGCAGGTAAATAGTTTTGCGACGTGACCCTCTCTACCAGAAAAAAACCACTTTTGCGAGCCTGCGTGTAGATTGAGGAGATGCCTGCTTCTGCATGTTCCTATCAGTGAGTCAGGCTGGCCCAAGGCCCAAATCGGAGGACGCACCTTCGCCCCAGCAGTCGGCGTCCCTTCCAGCTAGTGAGGTCCGCCAAGGGCCACCACTCTCGTCCCACAGGGAGGCAGTGGAACTGGAGGGACTCGAGTGGAGAGCTGCCGTGCGGTCAATACCTGGTCGAATGGCCACAAGGGCCACAAACACCGCTAACACCCTACTCGTGCAACCAGAAGTCATCGTCAGGAACGTAAGCAACAGGAAACGGGGTCAGCCAGAGGGCTCGGCAACAGGCGAGGGGGCGAGAGAGGCTGTCGTGCGTGAGATGGAGCCCGTTTCTGAGCTCGGGTGTCTCGACAGACGTGCGCGGCCACGCCAGACAGCTAGCTGCATTCGTGTGTGTGCATCTGCGGTGTCGGGGCAGGCCTCAGTGTGGTGTTGTTGTGGGTGTTGGTGTATGTGTTGTGTGTGTCAGGTGCACTCGCCTGACCTGGAGAGTCTGTTCTACTCGTGCAACGCCCTCCAGGAGCTTCGCGAGATAGTCCTTTTCGTCAAACAAGTTTCGGCCACATCGTTTGACCTGCTAGTGCTCAAGTTCAGACGGTCGGCCAACACGCAAGGGCGGGAGGACAACAAGGTCAGTCGGTGTGTCAACAGATGCATAGCACGATCACTCACTGGTGTAGCCGACAACAAAACCGTGTGTCTGTTTGTCTTGTGTCGTGTTGTGTGTGTCAGTGTTTGATGATGCCCGTTGAGTCTGCGTCAGCAGGCCCATCGTCTGGGGCAGCGTGCGTCACACCCACTCACAGCAGCACATCGGCCTCAGCATCAGCATCAGCATCGGCCGCCGCATCCGAGGGCGGCAGCTCACGGCAGAGCAGAATCGATGCTGACCTTATCACCAAAGGAAACTGCATCGTCACAGTCGAGGTACGCTACGCGCCCAGCAAAAGCACAGACAGCAAACCGTGGAAAGATTGATGACAGCACGGGCTGGGCTGTGCCTTTGTCCTTGGCTTCTGCAGGCTCGTCGGACGACCCCGACATCGCCCTCTCTGTCAACGTCGTCGTCTTCGCCCTCCCCGTCGCTGCCTCACTCCCACCAGCATGACTTCAGAGACTTCAGGCCAGTCGCATCCTTCCTGTCGGACGCCAGGCAGACCCAGGCGGACATCCAGCTGGAGGAGTACCGACGGGATATGGCCAAGAAGTCCCGCCATATGCGGCAGATGATGGCCAGGCCACCCAGCCCATCGCCCTCCACCACTGAGGAGGGCGAGGACCACGAGCATGCGTCGACCAGCTCGCCGTCCTTGTCGTTTCGCCTGCCCCCCTCGGTGGGGAGAGAAGATCAGGAGCAGCAGGGGGAGGGGGAGGGGCGGGAGGACCACCCCAGGCTGGCGAGGAGGTGGAGCGACAGCAACACGGACGACGGTCATGACGACAAGCCGTCGGGGAGCGGCCAGGGAGACAAGGATGCGAGTAGTGACGACGCTGACCTGCCGTTGTCGATGCCCTTCCCCGCATCCTCTCAGCCGTCGGACCCCGACCCCTCAGCAGCATCGCTGTCGTCTCGCCCTTCGTCGCCCACCACAGCAACCGTCAGTCGCCACCCCCCTCCCACGCTAGTCAACGGAGGAGTGGGCACCGCGTCGGCCGACAACTCGGCCCAGTCCATGCCTGAGTCAGCTGTAGTTGTGCGCATCAGCCAGGAGCCGGGGGCGTACGGCACCTTCGGCCCCAACACGCCCTTCCCGGATGAGGTTTCGTTTTTCTTTGCCATTGTGCGCAAGAGGGGTATCGCTATCGAGCCGCATGAGGAGCGGTCGTCTAGCAGCGCTGCTAGTGGGGCGGGAGAGAGGGAGAGGGTTGAGGGGGCGTCTGTTGGGACGGGGGAGGGGGAGGAGAGTCTGACGGGGAGCGACACGCCGAGAGCGTCCTCCACCGCACACTCGTCACATCTCACCGATGCCATGGAGATCATCCCTGGTGCGTCAGTCAGAGAACCACACACAACACAGCACACAACGGGACTGTGGGTGGGTGGGTGGGTGGATGCGTCCCTTTCTTTCTTTCTTGTCGTTATGCAGGTGCGTGTATATTGACAGTGAACGCGTGTCTAGATCTGATCCGTCGTTCCAGCGACCACCCCCCTCCCTCCCAGCCCCCGCCACCCCGACACATCCGCCGTCAAAACCAGCTCCTCGCACGCAAGACGGGACTCACACCCGCACCATCCGCACCCTCCTCCACCTCACAGGGCAGCACCACTGCCTCCAGCGCGGCTGCCGACGGCGCATCGCTGGCCAAGAGCAAACGAGACAAGGAACGCAGACAGAAGAAGAACCGCGCGCAGTCGACTGCATCCGGATCTGCCTCTGCCTCTGCCTCTGCATCTGCGGCTGCCCCTGCCAGCTCGTCGGCGAGCAACGGCAGGGAGGGGAATGAGGATGACCACCCGGCGGCCGCACAGCCAGTGGTTGGCGACGACAAGGCTGCCAATGACAAGGGCAAGACGCCACGGAAGAAGAGAAGTGGTCGGCAGAGGGCGGAGCCGGCCGCCGGCCAGAGTGAGCCCACCACCGAGGAGCGGCCAACGCCCACCGACACCGACACGGGAGTTGACGACGCCAATGCCACCGCCCGTGCTGCTGAGAGCGTCCCACCACCGAGCACTGAGGCCACTGCCCCTGTCCCAGACGACTCGGGGACGGGTGGTGCGTCAGTGGATGAGTGTGAGAAGGCTGCTGAGGAGGTGTCTGAGATCGAGAGGCCGCAGGAGAGCGGCATGGCTGAGCAGGTGACTGACGTCCCTGAACAGGCGGCTGTCGGGGTGCAGGCTGAGGCTGAGCCGACCCCGCCGCGTGAGGTCCCCGCCCCCAAGCAGAGAGCCAAGGACCACCCCAAGGGCGGCAAGAAGAAGAACCGGGACCACCAGAAGGACAAGGAGCAGAAGGACATGGATGTCGGCAAGATGGAGACCGTTGTCCCCATGATTGGAGAGGGGGAGGGGGAGGAGGTCAAGGCAAACGGCGTGATTGAGGTGGCCAAGGCGGCACCAGTGGAGGAGGCGCCCACTCACATCACCACGTCGGTGTCACAGCATGACGAGCCGCCGGCAAGAGAGGACAAGGGTGACGAGAAGGCGTCTTCGACTCACCCATCTCACCTGCCTCTGCGGATGGCCGTGGGCAGGAGCGACAGCGTCCTGAGCACGGCTGGCTCCACGCTTCACGGCAGCACCACGGCCAGCTGCAGCTGCGACCACCTCCCCTCGCCAACAGCTGCCGCCACTCACAACGCATCCGAGTGCACCACCCTCCCCTCACGCGCCGACGGCGAGAATTCTCCCTCGCCCAAGACCCGCCGAGACCCACCGTCCACCCCGAGTGACACAGGGACCCCCGTGCCGCAGCAGCCGTCCCTCTACTGGCAGCCTTCGTCTAACCCGTCGTCATCGTCGACACGCGACCGTGCCCCATACACCTACTCGGGTTCTGTGCCCAGCACAGGCACGGGCAGCACACGGAGCGCATGCAGCACCGACAGTGCCGGCAGCGGGGGCAGCCGACTTATGATGGGCAGCTACAGCAGCGGCATCAACGGCACCACAGGCGCTGCGGGACCGGCCGGCAAGCAGGGCTCTGCCATGGAGGGTCAGCCGGGCGGCAGGGAGGGGGGCAAGCGTGGCAAGGGCAGCAGGAACAGGGAGGCCGAGACGGCGGCCAGCCGACCCACACCACTCCAACAGCAGCCCGTGGCTGCGGGCACGGCCACCCCGGCTACATCGCCAAATGCTTCAGAGGGGAAGCCGGCAACAAACCATGCGCAGCAAGCTGAGGAGACAGCCGCGTCCAACGATCAGCTTAGCTGCCGCAGTGAGCCGAGCTCTGCGGCCGTCCGTCAGGGGCATCGGAAGGGCGACCACGACAAACGGCAGGAGGAGTCGTTTGGCGACCATGAGTCAGTGCCGGAGCCGCCGTCAGCTGCGCACGCATCTACTCATGCTGCTGCAGCTGGCCTGTCGTGTGGTGTTGAGGCGCCTGAGGGCTGTCAGGACGGCCACCAGTGTGCCGCGAGTGAGGGGGGGCAGGGGCATCCCCCGTTCCGGGAGGTGTCGCTGCTGCCGCCATCGCCATTGCCCGATGATCTTCCTCCTTCCCCCATCCCCATCCCGCATTCGTCCTCTCTCTCGAGCATCGACAGCCACAGCCACAAGACGGCGGGCGGCGGCCTGCTGCCCAGGCCTGACACTTGTCAGCCCTCTCCCGCCCTCTCCATGACGGCCATCCCTTTCCCATCGTACCCCTCGGCCCAGGACCCCCAGTCGACGCAGCAGAGGCCACTGCTGCTGCTCCAGCGGCCCTCCAACGCACAGAGGCACCACATCCCTCTGCCCCGTCTGGGCAACCCATCACTCGACCAGTCGGATGCCGCGAGCCAGACGTCCACTGGCGACGCCATGCCGTCGGCGCGCTCATCAGTGGACCAGGGAGGGGGCACAGGAAGCCATCCGCCCTTTCCGCATCACGACTCATCGCCGCTGCTGCGGAGCAACAGTCTGTCGGAGCTGGCCAGGAGCGAGACCGACCCCGCAAACAGCACGAGCAGCACTAACGGCAACAGCACCACCACAAACGGCATCATCTGCTACCCCAGCCCCAAGGCGGCCCATTCACACACCAGGGCCATGACGTCGGGCGTTCTGGGGGCCGCACCCTCTCGCCCCGCCGCTCCCGTGCATCGCGGGCACACCTGGATGAACGGGCAGATGAACGCGCCCCTCCTCGCCACGCCGACCAAGGTGCCGCCATTCCCCCAATTCGACCAAGGTGCAGCAAACGTCCCATCTTCGCTAGACCGTCGGCCAGTGGCCCCACGTGCTGAGGATGCCACTAGCAGCACCAACAGGCCCAAGCAAACGGGTGGCGTGGTGCAGTCGAATCTGAGCAGCGCGTCGGCCCCCTTCTACCCGCGGGGGATGAAGCCGCGCGGGACGGCGACGTCTTTCATGGATGTCAACATAGCCAGTGTGTTGAAGAACGGCTACCCGAGCCAGCCCAGCAGCCCCCACACGCAGAGTGTGAGCCTGCCGCGGCCGCCCATCCCCATGCCCAGCAGCAGGGGGTTGGGGCTGGGCGTGGGTGTGGGCGTGGGTGTGGGGGCGGTGGGGCTAGGGCGTGGGGTGGGTGGTGTCGGAGGCCCTGGGGATTTTAATCTGGGGGCGTTTCTGGACTGTACGACTCCGCATGCGAGTCCACTGCAGGTACGTCTACGTGTGTGTACGTGTGTGTGGGATGGGTGGCATGGATGGCCACACAGCACAGCACAGCACAGCACCTCATGAGCACAACACACACACTCTGGTTCCTTCCTTTGCCTTTCGCATGCATGATCAGGATTCTTTCTCGGTCTCTGTGCACCACCCGCCTCTGTACTCCCTGACCACCTTGTGGGAGGCCCTGAAGGAGCCGTCATTCTACGGCTGCGTGGTGCCCTTCCTCGACGGCGACTCGGCGCAGTCGCTCACATCCACCGTCTACATCCCCTACCTCTCGGCAATACAGCTTGACCCCATCTCCGCACCCAGACAGCTCAACGGCCACGGCACCCACACCCACACCCATGGCCATCGCCATCACATGATGGTCCCGCCGGGGTCGCCTTCGTCGTTCAGCGAGGGGATGGGGATGCGGGGCCACCACGGGCAGCAGAACCCCGGCCAGAGCCACCCGCATTCGCTCGAGTACTTTGAAGCCAAGCCGCCCCATCTGCGTCGGCCGCTCTACAGCCAGATTCGGTATCTGCTGGCCGGGCAGGGGCAGAGCGGCGGCCTGGGGCAGCAGGAGGTCAAGGGCACCGACCTGCTACGAGTCAACTCTAACGAACTCGCACCCACGTCATGGTAGGCTACGTACACGACGAGCGTAGCGAGAGCGAGACTCGCATGACACGACACGGACACACTCTTTCTTTCTGTCTTGGCTGTGCTGTCATGTCATTACATGAATGCGTGCTGTGCAGGATGTGCATTCTGTGGCAGCCGTCATTGCGCGACACTGTAAGTCTGAGCACCAACCATGCGGCGTCGTTCTTGGTCTACTACTCGTTCGAGCTCGAGAGGGCACCGACAATGGGCCACCACCACCACCACCCTGACTGTGCCCTGGACAGTGGGCCGTACCGCCTGAGGAGGGTGGGCATGCTGGCCTATCGAGCTGACCCGAAGCTGTGGATCCCAGGTAGTACGTGCATTGCAGGCCAGAGAGAGATAAGGGTTCGGCAAACCCTGTCTGTGTGTCGTCTGGGTGGGTGGCTGACAGGTTACCAGGGCGACGTCGACTCGAGCATCATGTGGTACTCAAAGATGAAGGTGGGCCACTCTCGATCCCTCTCTCGGTCTGTCTGTTTCTGCCTCTGCGTTCATTCCTTCTCCTTCTTTCTCTCTCTCTCTCTTTCTCTCTCTGCGTGTGTGTGTGTGTGTGACATTGTGTGCCAGGACGAGGTCGAGTCGTGGTTGGGCAGCGTCAACGCGCGCCGCACCCACCCCGACTTCGACTTCTTCACATCAAGATGCGGACACAACAACAGGCACATCCACGCTCGATAGACCACAGCACCGACCGACCGATGGCATGCCATGGCGTGGCGGAAGACCACAAACGAGGTTTTTGGCTGGTTGCTCGCTCGTTTGCCCTCTCGTCTGGCCTGTGCATTTGTTATGATGCTGACGGGGCCTGGGTTGCTCGGGGGGCGAGGAGAGGGGGCGAGGGAGGGAGGGAGCAAGGAGGGAGGGAGGGAGGGAGTGAGCTCTTGAAGCAGCGATGACCTGCCTGCCTGCCTGCCTGTGTGTCTGCCTGGCATCGCACGCACACACGCGTGCGCCTATGTCTGCTGCCTATGGGGGAGTGGGACATACATTTGCATTTTGTTGCTGCAGCAGCAGAGCAGTGGGAGAGAGGGAGCGAGAGAGAGAGAGAGAGAGAGTCCCTCGTTGCCTGCCTTTTGGCTACTGATTGTATTGGCTGTGGGATGTGCGTGTGTGTGTGTGTGAGTGAGTGGCATGCACGGCACGCCAAGCAGCCAGACAGACAGACACCACACACAGCATTTTTCAGACCAGGAAGGAGTAACGGACCACATCACATTCACCTACACCTACACCTGCCTGCCTGCCTGTGGCTATCGCTCTTCCTGCCTGCCTGCCTGCCTGGTATGGGTACACCACCACCTTTTGACTCTCCCCTACCTAGCCCGCCTGCCAGCTGCTGGCCGCATCGACACACCACACACATGATTGTGTCATTATGCAGTGTGTGTGTGCGCTGACGCGATTTCTCTCTTGTTGCCCGCACGCGTGTTCCCTCTGTCTGTGCCCCACACACACACACACGTCTATGCAGCCAGACCACCAAGTTTTTGGCGCGTGTGTCTACCGCCACAAATGCGCCACAGACAGACAGACCGACAGACAGACAGACAGACAGGAGATTGGCTATCAGCTAGGCGGGCGCATTGCATGCGTGTGGCTGCGTGTGAGCACGGCAGCGTTCGTCGGTGCGGCTGGCGTGACTTCCTTGATCTGATCTGAGCTATCGGGCGGTGGGGTGGGCTCCTCATTTTCAAGTGTCCCGACTCTGACGGACCCGCTCCTGTGTGAGTAGGTGCATGAGAGTGCGTGTGAGTGAGTGAATGAGTGAGCGACGGAGGGGCGAATGAGGGACAGTACGTGTGACTCCGTGCGTGTAAGATTGGACGAGTGAATGACCGACTGGCTGCATCGTTTGTTCCGCGGACACAGTGACCACCCCGATGGAGCACAGTGGCGCAGGCTGGCAGAGAGGCAGGGAGGCAGGCAGGCAGGGTCACCGGTAGGCAGGCTGTGTGACGTGTGTGAATCACTGAGGGTGTGGGTGCATGCAGATAGTTGCACACGCCTGAACGAACACTCACACAGACAGACAGACAGACCGACACGCCAGAGAGGAGAGGCCTGCGCTGACCGTCGCAGCGCTGCAGCAACCTTTCCTTCTTTGTGTAGGTAGGTAGTATTATTGATTATACCATTTCTTTCTTTATCTGCATATTTCATTTGTGTGCACCGACCGATATGATAGCGTCATGTCTGGCATGTGATGCGGCGTGCGGGAGCATGTGGCGTGATGTGATGTGATGTGGTGGTACGGACACACATAAAGCACACACACCCCGAACGAGCGACCGACCGACCGACCGACCGACCGCCCGACCGCGGCAATTCGTTCCTCACCTGGTCAGTGTGTCGGTCGGTCGGTCGACCTGACGGACAGATGGATGGATGTCGGTGACTTCATTGTTCACTCCGTGTGTGTGTGTGTGTGTGTGTGTCCGTCTTTGTGTCGTTTTTGGTGCGTTTAAACAAAGGAATCACCCCACTAGCTAGCTCAGCTCAATTGCATTGCTTGCTCACATCCCTCCATGCCATCGATTCATTCATTCATTCACCCCATCCCTCCCTTCTTTCCTTCCTTCTTCCTTGTGTGCACACATATGCATGTGTCGGTGCGTCCAGGTGTGGGTGGGTGTGTCTATGAGCCCACTCACCACTGACTGTCTCATTCCTCTTTGTCTGTCCACCCCGCCCCCCCACGATCTTCCACTTGCTTCCTGCCTGATTGCCTGACTGCCTGCCTGGTGGGTGCGCCGGGCATTGTTTCCTCCCTCCCTCCCTCCCACCTCCATCCATTCTTTCTGGCTTCCGGTCCCTTCGCTATTGTCATTGGTGTGCAGTGAGAGAGTGAGAGAGCGGCCGGGCCTATTTGTTAGCCTTTCCTACTTGCTGCTGGTGGGGTGGGGTGGGTGCGTGAATTCGGTTTTTGGTGGTGACTGGCGGCTGTTTGTTCGTTTGTTCGTTGGCTCGTTGGTCTGGTGGTGGTGGTGGTTTTGAATGAGAAGAAGGAAGGCCCTTCGTAATGGTGGTGGGTGAGTGCGTGTTGACATTTCCTGTGTGTGATATCTATCTGTTTCTGCTGCTGGTGGATCACCCTACCATTACTTGTATCATCAAAAGAAAAAACAAAGGGGCAAATCCATCCATCCATCCATCCACCCAGATCGATCGTCCTGAAATGGTGTGGTGTGGTGTTGGTGTGGGGGTGATGCTCGTTCTGTTGCCGAAACGGCTAGCTACATGGTGTCACAGACTGCCACACACACACACACACACACACGCATCCATCCATCCACCCGTCATCCATCCGCTCAGTATGCCCTCCCTACCTTACCTTACTGACTATCATCACGCAACCATGCAATTCACGTCAGTCATCATGCAGTCATGCAGTCGCATATCGTTCGTATGTGTGTACGTCATCAACAAGTCACAGAAAGAGAGAGCCCTACGTCCTTCCTTACAAACCCAAAAAGCCCTCCATCCCCCGCCCCCCGCCCCCCTCCCCCTCCGCGCCTTCACATCCACATCGTCACACTGCACAAACTGTAAATCGCCGTCACGTGACCTTGGCGCGCTGTGCTGAGAGTCGGTCTCCCTCTCCCTCTGTCCCTCTCCCTCCCTCGCTCATTTATCTGGCGAGAGAGAGAGAGACAGCACGTCGCAACAAGCATCGTCATCCACCCTGTCGTCGATGTCTTCCGGTGGCTGACCATAGCCCGCCACAGCGGCAGACAGAAAGCCACCGTTGCCCTCCTGGCGTGTTGGACTCTCCTCTGCTGGTGGCTGTGGCTGCTGGGGCTCTTCTCGACTGGCCGCCCTCTGTGGAATGATTCCCAACGGTGCGAGCAGTTGCCTCGGAGGAGGCCTGACACTTTGCCTCCCATTATCAACAGAAAGACCTCGCTCTAATATGACAGACGACACACACCCACAGAGGTCTGGTCTTGTGTCTCTCTCTCTCTGTGTGTGTGTGAGTGATGTTGTGATGGCGTGGCGTGGCGTACCTCTCCTTCTGCAGTAGGTGCCGTCTCCGGTGTATCCCCTTTTGCATTCGCACTTGTAGCTGCCGGGCGTGTTGGTGCACGTCGCCTTGCGGCTGCACGGCGAAAACCACCCCTTGCACTCGTCCTCATCTATCATGCACACAGACAGACGAATGAACCCACGTATCTACCAGTCAGCATTTATTGTGCTGTGTGTGTCATCCCACCCCATCCCACCTCCACCCCCACCCACCTTGGCACTGGTCCTCCTCGTCACGTGACCGTGCGGGAACCAAGGTGAAGCCCGGCTTGCAGGTGCAGCGCTTCTTGTCGCTTTTGAGGGAGAAGCCCTCGCCAGGCGGACAGCTGCAGAAGTAGCTGCCGGGCCTGTTGTTGCACGTGTGGCTGCAGCCGCCGTTCTCCGGGTATCTGCTGTCGGTGCACTCGTCGATGTCCACGCAGCTGCCGTCCCGTGAGGTGTCGAAGCCGTCAGGACACCGGCACTCGAAGGAGCCGGGGAGGTTGACGCACTCGGCCGTCGGGTCACAGCCACCGATGTTTTCCACACACTCGTCAATGTCTGCACACACGACACGACACGACATCAGTGTATCTATGTCTGGGGGTTCTTTCCTTCCCTCTCTCCGACCCGACCGACCTTCGCAGACGGCGGTTCCCCTCCACTTGCCATCTGTGCCACACGTGAGGGTGTTGTTCCTCATCATGAAGCCCCGCTCGCATGACATGTCGCACTTGGGGCCCGTGGCAGACCGGCCGTAGCACTCCACAGCCTTGACTGCGTGGGCCACTTTGGGCGGGGGACCGCACTCCACATCTGACAGGCACACACACACAGTCAGACGTGCAGCCTCTGTCTGTCTGTGTGGTCACGGGTGTGACGCACCGACGCATGACGTGCCGTCCTCTCCCAGTGTGTATCCCTCCTTGCAGGAACACTTGAAGCCGCCCACCGAGTTCTCGCACCCCTGGTCGCACTTGCCCTGCGCACACTCGTCGATGTCTGCATCAGGAGAGCCGCCACACATAAGGCTGAGAGGAAAGGCTCTGTCTGTCTGTGTGTCGGTAGGAGCGTACCTTTGCAGGCCCCGTCGTGGAGCCAGTAGCCCTTGAAGCACTTGCACTCCCAGCTGCCCTCCGTGTTGACGCACTCCTGCTCACAGCCGCCGTTCTCCAACATGCACTCGTTGATGTCTGTCATCCACACACACACACACACACACACACAGAGAGAGAGAGAGGCAGAGAGAGATGGTTGTCTGCGCGTCCCTGTCTCTAGGTCACGCCTGTCTGTGTGTCATGCTCACCTTGGCAGGTCCTCCTGTTCTGCCTGTCAAGCAGGTACCCCTCGAAGCACCCGCACTCGAACGAGCCCTCCTTGTTGACGCACCTCTGGTTGCACCCACCGTTCTCCTCCTTGCACTCGTCAATGTCTGCACACCACACCCCACACAACAGAACAAACCGAAACCTCGCACACGTACAAGTGCGTCCATCCATCCCTCCCTCTGTGCCTGAGCACACCCTCGCATTCAGCGCCGCCTGTGAAACGTCCCTTGGTGTCGCACTTGAGGTCGTTGTATGCCAGCTGGAAGCCCCTCTCGCACTTGACCGCACACTTGGGCTGGGACCCCGACCGAGCGCTCTCGCAGACACTCGCGGCGTGGGCAATCCGTGGCGGAGATTTGCACTCCACATCTGATCGTCATCATCATAATCATAATCATCATCACACAGAGGAGAGGGATGCACGTGTGCGTGTGGGAGCGGCGGGTGGGGGAAAGAAGGTTTGCCTTTGCAGGTGCGTCCGTCTTTTTGCAGCAGGAATCCCGGGTCGCAGAGGCACTCGTATGTGCCCTTCTTGTTCTTGCACACCTGGCTGCAGCCGCCGTTGTTAACCGCACACTCGTCAATGTCTTCGCAGCTCTTGCCGTCTTCCGCTAGCCGGTAGCCTTCGGGACACGAACACTGAATAAACACACAGAGGGAGGGAACATGACATATCACGGACACGTTCATGCGACGCTCTGTAGAGGTGAGTGCGTGTTGTTCACAGTCACTCACCTGGTAGCTGCCCGGCTCGTTGATGCAGATGTGCTCGCAGCCGCCATTGTTCTCACGACACTCGTCAATGTCTAAGAAGACCATCCATCCATCCATCCATCCGTCCATCCATCCATCCATCAGCTCTGGTGTCTCTGTGTGCTCTCTCACTGACCGAGGCAGGCCTTCTTGTTCGGCGCGAGTTGGTATCCCTCGAAGCACTTGCACTTGAAGTTGCCCACAGTGTTGACGCACTCGTGGTCACAGCCACCGTTGTACTCGAGACACTCGTTGACGTCTACACCCCATGCATCCACACACACATGCCATGCAGATCTGTGTGTGTTCGTGCCAGCATGCCAGCGGCACATTACGTACCCAGGCACTCCTCCCGGCCGTCTCCCTTGAAGCCGTCCCTGCACTCGCAGAATGGGATGCCCAAGGAGCCGCGGCCGTAGCAGATGGCCAGGGGGTGACACGGGATGAAGATCTGACTTATGCTGCACAAACTAAACTCTGCACACACACGCACACAGGGGGAGAGAGACAGATGCGCGAATGCGTCACTGGGGTGGGAAGGTCGGTTCGTACGTTCGCATTTCTTGACGCCGTCTCCGGTGAATCCGCTTTGGCACTGGCACTTGTAGGAGCCTGGCGAGTTGATGCACTTGGCGTTCTCGTGGCACGGCCGGTCCACCGCACACTCGTTGATGTCGTCACACGTCTTCCAACCGTCGCCTACAAAACAAGACGACCACACACGCACCGCGCCGCACCCACATACTCACCTGGCCCCTGCATGTTTTCCCGGTTTGTGTGCGTACCCTCAAAGCCATCCTCGCACCGACAGATCGGCCCAGAGCTGGCCAAAGCAAAAGGGGCGACAACACACAGATCTCCCTCCCTCTCCGTCCCTCCCTGGTTTTGCCAGCCCACCTACCTGGTGTCGGTGCATCTTGCGTTGATGTGGCAAGGGTCGTTGTAGTCGCACCTGCTGGTATCGCTCGTGTCGACGCTCTGCATCAGCGCCCCCGCCGCATCCAGCGTCCCCTCAGCCTTGACCTTCAGCCCATCGATCCGCCTCGCCGACCTCATAATCCGCAGCTTCACCTGCGAGTAGGTCTGCTTCGGGTCCGTCAGCCACACCATGGCTGCTACTCCCGCCACAAAGGGAGCCGCCATGGATGTGCCGGAATCCGTCTTATATCGACGGCCCATGTCTGCAGACAGAGAGGGGCGGAGCGGGGGGAATGCCAATAAGTGTTCTTGCTCTCCGGGGGGAGGGGTGTTCGTTCCGTACCTACCGAGCGAGTAGATGTCTTCGCCCGGCGCTGCGATATCGGTGCGTTGCTTGCCGTAGTTTGAGAACCAGCTGAGTTTGCCGGTTTGGCCGATGGAGGCGACGCTGATGACGTTGCCGAGTGTGTAGCTGGCCGGCAGCTTCGGCGTGCGATCGTTGTCCTTGCCGTCGTTGCCCGCGGCTGCCACAAATAACATCCCCTTCTGACCCGCCCTGATGGATGCCACACAACCAAAACAGCAGGTCTGGATGTGTGTGGGCGCGTGTGGTGTGGTGTGGTGTGGTGGAGCACTTTTTAATGGCTTGTTCGAGCGCCTTGTGTGGTGTGTAGGTGCCGTAGGCGTTGCAGGTGACCTTGACGCGGTTCTGGAGGGCATACTCCAAGGCCTTGATGGCATTGCCCCAGTAGCCGTACCCTATACACACACGCCAGACACCACACATACACATACCTCGGTGTGTGTGTGCATGTGTGTGTTGACCTGACCGACCTACCGGTGTCGTCCATGAATTTGAGTGGCATGACTTTGCATTGCGGGCAGACCCCCGATATGCCCCGCGTGTTGTTGGCCTCAGCAGCTATGATCCCCGATATGTGCGTGCCGTGACCTGCATGGCATTGCAGGCACAGAGACGGAGGCAGAAAAACATCACGAGTACTATCCTTCGACCCACTCCCTCACTCACTCACCGGCTTCATCCGATGGGTCGCCATCGTCGTCGAAGAAGTCGTAGCCATACACGTCGTCGATATAGCCGTTCCCGTCGTCATCCCTCCCGTTGTTTGGAATCTCACCTGTACCCATACACCCACACACACACACACACATGCATTCCTCTCAGCCTGGCGGCGTGCATCCCTGCATGTGCCAGTGCCCACCCCGATTCCTCCATAGGTTCTTCATGATGTCAGGATGGCTCAGATCAACACCACTGTCTATCACACCTGCACACCCACGAGACACACAACACACGGCCACACAGTGTCTCTCATCACTCTCGTCAGCCAGCTCACTCACTCACTCACTCACTCACGAACTCACTCACCGATGACAAACTCGTCTTGGCTCTCCGGCCTGAAGAGCCCCCAAGCCTCCGCCATATCGAGCCCATACTTGGAGGTCCCGAGTAGCGGCCACTGGTCCCCAAAGCTGGGGTCGTTCCTCGCCAGGGCCGGTTTGACCTTGCCAGCCTGGGCAAAATGCACCAGCGAGTCCTCATGCACACTGTCGACGTCGCCCCCGTCCATCAACACCTCCATCAGCCGCGCCAGCACCCCCCTGTCCTCCTCGTCGTCATCCGTCCGGTCCATCTCGATGATCTCGATGCCGAGGATGGGCAGGTACTCCGTCCGCACTTCACCACGGCCAGATCTCAGGTCGGTGTAGTGGGTGTGGATGCGATCGAGGAGCCGCCGCCTCTGCGGATGGCGCCGCTCGTCGGAGGACCGGTAGGTGGTGATGATACGATGGGCGGGATGGGTGTGGCGGTGGGCGGACGCGACTACCATCAGGATGAGCACCGCGGTGAAGAGAAACATCAGAGGGGGAGGGGACGGAGGGGCGCGATGGCGGAGGGAGGGCAGGGAGGGAGAACAGGGGGAGAAGGCTCGGGATGTGTTCAGAGGCCAAAGAGAATCACTCTTCCAGGAAATGATGACCACGTGATTGGAAAACCATCATCGGCCGATTTTGCTTTTCCTTCGCGAGAACGTACAGTCACTACAGTGCGAGCTTTCGCGTCCGTTTAGCACCAAACGTCGGAGCGACTGGCCGGTGGATCTGAGGAGCTCTGTGCTGTCCCAGGCGGCGAGATCATCGCGATGAGTCGGCAGAGGAGCTGCAAGACGGCGGGTGCAAGCCGCAGCTGAGCAGGAAACGTGTCAGATGAGGAAGGGATCTCGTGAGCCGCCGCTGAGTCAGAGTGGCATCGATGCCATTGCTGCAGATCTGCTGTCAGCGGACCCCAGGACATTCACGGCGGCAGCGGGGACGCTTCGTGACACACGTGAGCTCACCAGAGAGCAAGGCCAAGGTGTGTTCCGTCGGCTTCTCGAGGACAAGGATGGACTGCGTCGCATACTGACCTGGCTGGTGGATGACGGCAACAAAGAGGCCCAGCTGGCTGCTGCAGATCTGCTCGGAGTTCTTTTGGGGAGGATCAAGCCCGCTCTTGCAGCACTGCAGCCATCTCGGCTGGTCGATGTGGCTCGTGTTGTTGTGGATCTGGTTACATGGAGGCACATATCAGCAGATGGCAGCGGCCGCTGCTATGGGCCCGACGAGAGCCTGGTCGTCAAACACGTCCTCAAAGCCGATGCTCCAGTGGATGTCGTCACGCTTGTGCGGCTGGGGCTTCTTGCCCCGGTGCTTCAGGCTCTGCGTGAGGCTGCACCGCAGGAGGGCGCTCGTCTGCGGGACGTACTGCTCGCTGACAACCTGACGACTGTCAAGCAGTGCCTGAAGATCATGCGCACCGACATGGAGGGATCTGTTTCGCCTGTGGCGTCTCGCGTCTTCCAACAGCTGCTGCTGCCGTTCACCCCGTCGCCATCTTCACCCGATGTGGATCTCACGCCCATACCCCTCCAGCTGTCCCTCCCCCTGTTTACACTCCTGGTCGACCATGTGGTGGAGCTGGCGAATGGGGCGCCCCACATGGATGCACAGGGGTGACTGATGGCGCTGGAGCCACCTGGTCTGGTTGCCCGTGCGGCTTCGCGGCGGAAGGACAGATGTAAGTTGATGAGCAAGTGACCGGCCCACCACTCAAGCTTTTCGTCTTCTGTGTGTGTCCGTCCATCAGCTCTGCGCGAGAAGGACGTCAAGCGGCTGGTCAGACAACACATTTACCCACACATGGAGACACTCCTGGGCATAATCGCCTCGGCAGAAGGAGGGACGTTGGCTGTGGGGACGGCCACACTGGGTTCCATCATGACGGGCGTCTGCACACTGAACAGTCAGTGGCACTCTCTCCCCCCTCTCCCCCTGTCGTCATGCCGGCCGCTGGTTGACAACCCCTCGCTGATCATGACGGCCATTAGAGCGGCCAATGCCCTTGTCGGCCAGGACGTCGAGCTACCGCCATACGTCTACACCACCATGCTCTTCTGCTTGAAGATACCGGCAGGATTAGTTTCAGGTCAGGCAGAATGAGAGGAAGAGAGGCGCTGGAGGGGACACAGACTGGCATTTAAAGCTAGACTTGGGTGTGCGCTGTGTTGCCCTGCACAGAATCGGGCGACATCGACGCAGGCCATCGACTGGTAGAAGCTGTCTGCCAGCTATTGGCCGAAACTGTGGCCACATACACAGCTGATGCCGGCCAGCGATTACTCGTCGTCGCTATCGTAAAGCTTCTGCAGCAGATGATCAAGTGAGCGGGGGAGCGGCAGGGTGGATTGGTGGCTGCCACATGGTGCATGTATGTGAATCTGTCATGTGCCGTCCTGCAGTGTTGGTGATGAGCTGGTCACTAAGGGCAAGGCGACCAGCAACCCATTCGTCGACCAAATCGTTCAGGTGAGCACCGAGCAGAGGAGATGGATCATATAGCCACAGGTCGATCGTGACGTACCCGTGTGTGTCTGTCCGTCTGCTTTATTGCCAGTGTGAGGCCATCCAGCAGCTGAGACGCCGCCGTGACCTGTTTTTTCGAGGTGAGCGACGCAGTCAACGAAACCACAAGACCAAAGAGTCGATGGATGCACAGATGCCTCTCTGATTCCCTCCGGCCTTTCTGTGTAGGTGACGTCATTCATCCAGTCGCTCCCAAAGACGGCCAACGTGTGCAGCAACTCAGCCGCAACGGGCCGATCGCACCGCCCAGTCAAGCACAAGACAGCCGCGCACACCCATCCGGCGTCAGGGCCTCCTCCGCCGCCCCGCTCCCCCTCTCCGCAGCCCTCATCGCCCGTCGACACCGATGCGCTGGTGGACGGCCTGCTATCTGACGACATCGAGACATTCACCTCGGCAGCCAAAGCCGTCGCTGAGGGTGTGGGCGGCAAGGTGACCGATGGATTCGTCCAGCGGCTGGCCGTTCGGCTCGGAAAAGAGAAGAAGCTTTTCCGTCGCGTCCTGATGCGCCTGGTGGATAGCAGCGGAGTGAAATGTCAGGTGGCGACCGCTGACCTGCTCGTTGGCCTCTTCTCTCATGGCTTCCTGGAGCACATGGCCTCGTCGGATCGTCTGTCGGCGATCCAGGACATATTCGAGATCGTCACATGGAAGCAGCTTGAGGAAGGAGAAGGGAAGGAGGTTGACCTGGGTGGGGAGGTCGACAGCAGCATCGCGTCTGTAGCTATCGTCGAGGCATCGCCAGGCGGCGGGCCGCTGCCCCGTGTCATCGATGTGACGACATATGCGAGACTCCGGCTGGTCCGATACGCTCTCAAAGCGTTCTCCTCCCTCGAGGCGGCAGGAGGGCCCCAGCTTCGCGCGAGCTTCCTCCAGACCCACCAAACGACCCTTCGGCAGGCGATGGGTCTCATTTGTGAGGGCGGACACGCAGGTGTAGCTTACGAGGCAGTCATCATGGTGAAGGAGCTGCTCATCTCCAGCCCCTTCGGCCCATCATTCAACTCGTGCTCGAGTTCGTCTCCATTTTCGTCGAGAGTCTGAAGCAGCTGGGCGATGACGACACAGAGGGGACGAGCCTCTTCATAGTGCCGCTGATGTGTGCCGCAGAGCATCTAGGGAACTGCCCATGCGGAGGTCAGAAAAGTGCACATGGATACCTATCTTTGAACGAGGCTGCTGTCCTTTGCAATCTTGGCAGGTACTGAGGAGTGGCCGGCCATCAGGGCGGCTCTCAACACACACGTCTACGATCATCTGGAGACGCTGGTGGCCCGCATCAAAGCGTCCGATCCTTCCTCTCGCCTGTGCCTCGTGGCGATCCCCACAGTTGGAGCCCTTCTCCACACCGCTCTCGCCCTCTGCATGCGAAAGAAGAAAGGTACGAGGTGAAGGAGACTGATAGCTAGTCGGGTAAAAGTGGATTTGTGTGCAGGTGGCCCTTTGCAGCCAGGTGACGTCGGCAAGTACATCGAGCAACCGGGGGTGGTGAGAACACTCGGTGCTGCCCCGCCCCCGATGCAGCCGCTTCGTGCCCTCGTCCTGGACGGATCGATGCCAGATCGGGTGGCCAACGCGTTGGGAATGGACCACGGAGCGCACGAGGATCCAGCGACTTCAGCGGCAGATTACGCAACGAACTGCATGACGTCTGCTCTGGTCATCCCAGCTATGGTCATGATAGGTCCGTCCGTCAGACAGTCAGTCAGTCAGTCGGTGCACCTCCCAGAATCCTTGAACCATATGTGTGTGTGTGTGTGTGTGCAGATGGTGGGGACGCTGGCGCTTTGGTCGAGTCGCGGTTCATGTCGAGTCTGATCCTCTTCTTCGAGAGAGCCGAGAGGATCGACATGCAACTGCTGGTCCTCTGCATGGACTGCTTGAAGACCCTCAGCCAGAGAGATCGGAAGGTCGGCGAAGGAAGGTCACTGACATCCCATCTCAATTGGACGAGAGTGCTGTGGTGCGTTTGTTTGTGTGTAGGTGTTGGGGACCGATGGACTGGCAAAGGCCATATGTGGCATGCTGCTCAAGGACGCACAGGGACAGCTCCTTCGCGCAGATGGCCTCCGTGACACTGGTCGCGAGACTGCTGTCGACATTCTCAAGAGCATCGTCAGGTCAGCCATGAGCTGCAGACAGGGAAGTCCGATGCATCATTGAGTGTGTCTGTTTGTCGCTGTGTCATGTATGTCAGCTATGGCAAGTCGCTGGTCGCCAAAGGAGCACCGAATCCCATCGTCGGCCAGATACTGCAGGTAGCTACGCCGAGGGTCGTGTGTGCTTTGCCCACCTGACTGTCTGTCTGTCTGTGTGCCGCCATGTCAGTTCAAGTCGGTCAAGGCGTTGTGTGACCCCAGCAGCGGCATCGAGGTCTCACGACAGGTGAGCAACGCTCCTGCACAGCACGAGGCTCTCCTCTTCACACCTCTCTGCCCCATCAGGTGTCGGATTTCTTCAATGCCTTCGCCCAACAGCACCAGAAGGACACCAAGGCCAAAACCGCCATCTCGGCCGCCCAGTTGGCGGCCCAGGAGGCCAAGGCGAAGCGGATGCAGGAGGCCCTCCTCGCGGAGGAGCGACGCGAGAAGGAGGCCAAAGACAAAAAGGCCAAGGGCAGAAAGAACAAGGGCGGCAAGGGACACCACCAGCAGCAGCAGCAGCAGCAGGAGGGGCTTGCAGGTGGGGATGCGGCGAGCCCTTCTGATCCGATCATGGAGCCATCGGTGCCCTCCACCGCCGCATCCACCAGGTAGGGAAGCCATCCACCCAAAGACCACGGCTGATGGAACTATTTAACTCATGTGTGTGTGCGTAGGCGGGCTTCTGCTGCGGATGAGGTTGAGGCGAGTCAGTCGGAGCCCTCTTCGTCCATCGCCGACACGTGAGCAACCCACCCACTTGACGAGATGCCCTGATACGTTTGATTCCTGTGTGTGTCTGTCGATCCCTGTCTTTGCAGGTCTGGTGCGTCTGGTGTGTCATCCGTGTCAGTCGCTGGGGGCAGCGACCTGCCTGGTGATGGTGGCGATGCAGCAAAGTCGGCGGCTGGTGGAAGTGACGCTGACGGCAGTGATGATGAGGACGGCGACGCTATGCTGCTCAACTCGGCATTCGCGCAACTCGCACGGCAACAGAGGAACGAGGGCAAGAAGAAGAAGAAGGGCAAGCATAACACCAGGCCCATCCCGACGCCCACAGCTCACCCATTTCAGCCGTCCCGCCCCTCACTCCCACCCGCACTCAGGACCAATCAGACGGGGCGGATGGACCGCCCTCCACCTGCCGCCAGCGAGGATCGTTATCGCGGCGGCACAGCACCCATTCGGATGCCCGCACCCATCCCCCTCTCAAGCGCCCACTTCCCCAAGGGTCGCTTCAAGATGTCACCTGGCAACGGGGGGATGTCCCCTCCTCTGCCGAGGCGTCCGGCTGCCATCCCGCTGCTGTCTGATGATGACAGTCCGTCTGGCTGTGCGTCGCCTCCCTGTCGGCCGGTGGGAGGTCGTGGGGCGGGGAGGGGCCTCATGACCATTTTTGCCCACCACCCGCCCCCTCCCCCCTCCATCCCCTTCCCCCCACTCCCGTCGGCTGAGGAGCTGCGCAACAGGCCATCGCTGCAGCAGCACCGGCAGAGTGGACAAGACGACCAACAGCAGCCGACACGTGACGAGAGGCCGAGGTGAGATGGCCGCAGACAGTGAGCGCTGGGATATCCGATGGCAATGATTACCTTTTCTGCTGTGTCTACAGTCTGTCTACTGCTGGTGCTTCGATGAGTCCCTTCTTCGCCCATGCGCCTGTCGGGCCAGCACCACCGGCTGCTGCTGCTGCTGGCGGTCGTGGCGCTGGTGGGCTGTCGGCTGATCTGTTCTACGACAGTGATGGCGACGACACGTACTGTGTGCCGCCCCCGCCGGCCTTTCCACCGCCACCCCCACCGCAACCACCGATCGACCCGAGGTAACGCGGGCATCATGTCTGTCTCTCTGTCTGTCAGCAACGCCTTTACGGACCTCTCGTTGCCTGCTCTGGCGTGCAGCGATTTCCATCCGATGGGTCCCTCGATTCCTGTCAGCTACGATGACGGCCCCCAGCCGTCCGGCGCTCCCCGTCCGCGTCCGTTCGCTTTCCCTCATCCCTTCCCGTCCAGTCCAACGCCAGCTGCTGCGGCTGCTAATGGTGGTGGTGGTGCCAGTGGCTCTGGTGGTGGTGGCTTGTCGGCTGACCCGTTCTATGGCTACGACAGTGATGATGACGATATGTATGTGCCGCCCCCGCCGCCCATATTTGAGTATGAGGAGGAGGGGTACCAGCTGCCCTCATCGAGCAATGCACCCGACCCCTTGGCTGCGGCCCAGACGGCCGGGACGGTGCACGGCGGCAATGGCAGGCCATCCACAGGGTACACAGAGGCAGGCTGAGAGGAAACCGACAGCACGTATCACTCTGTCACTTTGCCGCTGTTTGTTTTGTGTGTAGGTTTGGTGCGGTGATGGGTGGTGGTGTTGGTGCCTCTGGAAGTGAGGAGCTCGTCGATCAGCTGTGCCGCCAACTCGAGCAGAAGGATGAGGAGGCCAAGCGGAGAGCCCGTGTGGCCAGGCGAAGGGCTCGGGAGTTGCAGGAGGCCAAACAGAAGGAACAAGACGCCAAGCGGAATGAGGAGGCGATGATACGCCAGCTGCAGGAGGCCCAGTGGACGTAAGCAAGGCACGCACAGACTCGCCAAAAGAGTGCATTCAGCTCACTGTATGGTTTTCTGCGCTTAGGATCGCCAAAATGACCGCGCAGCAATCATCTCACCACCAGCACCACCAGCCACCTTCGTGCAGCAGTTCGTCGGCCCCCCCGCCCCCCTCCTCATCATTCGCCCAGCCACACCCATCAACACCCCCCAACACAACGGACCACCAGCAGCATCAGCAACATGGTGATGGGGATGACGGTCCGGCCTGCGTCATCTGTTTCGGCGAGCACGGCCCGGTGTCCGTCATGTACATCCCCTGCCGCCACATGCACATCTGCACCAAGTGCTACGCCGACCGCCGGAAGGCCTGGCGGCAGAACCTCCCCCGAGTGAGGGCCGAGAATGCGCGGCGTGTCGAGGTCAACAAGGAGCTCATCAAGGAGGACAAGGAGCCCATGGCCATGCTGCCGGAGGGCTACCTGTGCGAGCAGTGCCAGACAGAGGTCGCCTTCGCGGGGTCGGTGAGCGAGGTCGCCCAATGGTCCACCAAACCCTTCGTGACCGGCGCATCCTGACTGACATCTCAGGGAGTCGAGTCGAAGGAGGGTAGGGCATGGAGCGGGTGGAGGGCAAGAGGTCATGTTTGTCTGTCGATTTAAGCGATATGCCAGCCAGTGGGTGAGTGTCCTTTACGGTCAAGTCTGTCTGTCGTGTGTGAGTCAGTGCCTTATGTGTATGTCCGTTTTTGTCCTCACCAGCCAGCCATCCATCCCATCTGCGTGTGCCAGCGGGTGTGTTTGTATTACCATTGCATCTGTATGCGTGTGCCCTCGATATACATCTGTGTGTATGTGCTGCATGTGCGTCCACACACTGCTCGCTGCATGTCCGTGTGCGTGTGCATGCCGGCGTATTTATCCAGACAGACAGACAGACGAACACACATTTGCGTGAGGACCTTTGATCGATGCAATGCCATGAATGATGAATAGCGCTTTTTGGGTCGCCTGAGGTCAATATTCATATCTGACCTGCGCGCATGTGCCAATGAAATGAGGTGATAGACACCCTCAGCAGTCGTCCCGACCCCATTGATAGCAGAGAGTGAATGAATGGATACCCATATTCAGGCGCACACAGACGCAGACCAAAGAAAGAGAGCATTTGCTTTCTCGTGTTTGCCTTCACCACAGCGCCTTGGTCGTGGACTAAGAGGGAACAGCAACGACAAAAAAAACAAAAAAACGACGAGAATCGGAGACGGAGACAAACAAACCCCGCAAACCCTGATTTTCGAATCGACATCAATCACGGCCGCGTTTTTTCCTCGGTTGTTGGCTTATGCGGTCTCCCTCGTCGCCCTCAACCTACCGCACGGATACAAGGCGCCATTCCCATTCCCATCTGATGTCGAGGACGACCAAAGATGGGCGCCTTAAGCTTCCCGGAGCCCCAGCCCCGCGTTGCCATTTTGGAGCAGAAGATCTTCAAGATACGTCACCCACCCGGCTGCAAGGCGCCATTCCTCTTCCAGTTTGATGTTGAGGACGACCAAGTCGACGGAGGAGGCCTGTTGCAGGCCCTCCACAATGAGTATCAAATAGATGGCAGGGTGCCGCGCCCCATCCTGGAAGTAGTCAAATCTGAGGGGCACACCGAATACGATTACGACGTCCAGATAACAAGTACGCGCTGTGTGATAAGACACGTAGGGCGCACGCATGGGCACATGTGTATCTGCGATGATTGCTGTGTACGCAGATGCACCGCATCGTTCGACGTCATCCGAGTCCCTGAGGTCATTCCTGTCCTTCAGCGAGTCGGAGGGACAACCACCGGGGCCACCCGCCGGGAGTGTGGGACAAGGAGGGCCAGCCGAGCTCCAGACCACTATGACGTGCAAGGGCCTCATAGTGGTCTTCTACGCCTTCCTCTCGGCCTTCGACAAGACATTCGCCGAGCACAGCAACAGCCTCACGAAGCCACACGGCGAGACCATGATCTTCTACTCCAAGACCGCCGCGGTGATCGACAAGAGACTTGGCGAGGCCATCAAGGCGGCGAGCAAGAAGGGCGACGACGATATGACGCAAATGCTCGAGAATAAATGAGCACATGTATTACGTATGTATGTATCTCGCTGTCTCTCTGTTTCTCTGTCTCCCTCCCCGCCGATGTCAGATTGGTCGAGAAGAAGGAGGGTCGCACCTGGCGTGGGGATGCCGCCAAGGGCGTCGGTGTCTTCAGGTGAGAAGCGGATGGAGGCTGGAGCGTCCCACACACAGAGCCGCACATCTTCGCCTCCATCAAGAGCGCGGACCGGTATGACGTAGGTGACTGAGCTCTTCACACGAGTGCAGGCAGACAAACCCATCAACCGACCAATCGCCTTTGCGTGCTCCCGTTGGTTGGCCAGACGAGCATCTCAATCGCCTGTTGGCCGCCGCCATTACCACCAACATCAAACCATACGAGAGACTCTGCGGCATCCGCTTCGTACGGCCACACAGACCAAACCACACGGCGCCCACAGATGCGATACATCCATGAGCACGTGCGCAGGTGAATCCGATCCGCGTGTGTGTACGTGTCTGGTATTCGTGCCTGTGCGTCAGATCGAGAACAGCAACAAGGGCCCGAAGATTGAGTTGTGGTACATGGCAGGCACAAACAACGGTAGGGAGGTACACACATATCCACCCATCCATCCATCCATCCGTCCATCCATCAGATCAGCCCGCAAGCACCTGTGTGTGTGGGTGCAGAGGAGGAGGTGAGGACGCAGACCGCGGTGAGTGAGGGACGATAGATATCAGCTGAATCACGCACACACGACACGTGTCATTCATTACATTGCTCGCTCGCTCGCTGCTCTGTTTTCTATTTGTTTCTCTTGCTCTCTCCTTTCCCTCTAACGCAGGGAGTAAACAGCTTCTACGCGAGCCTCCAGGCACCTCCCAAGGCGACCCTCAACCCGGCCCGCGAGGCCTTCAACCTCGAGAGGGGATACAGCATCAACTGACTCACACAACACACACGTAGTCTACAGACGGACAGACATCAGCCATTATTGCCCAACACATCACACGGAATAATAACCTGCAACACGTGAGAGACATTATACACAGAGACTCCCATATGTACCAAAGCACATGACGGGATCCATCATGTCGCGTGTGTCTCTGTCTGTGTCTCTGTGCAGCAGAGGCTTGGAAATCGAGAGGTCACAGCTGACCTGACGGCCGCAGCATCAGAGGGAGGGAGGGAGGGAGGGGTGGTGGTTGTGCATACGGTTGCTTCATTCATGGTTTGCTTTGTCCCACAGCACATAGATAGCCCTACCTACCATGCTGTGTCGCGGGTATGATCTCTTCGCGAGAAGGCAGGCAAGAACCGGACGGACAGAGAGAGCCGACTGGTAGGGAGAGAGCATCACAATGGGGTGTGCACATGAATGGCACTCTTGTTACTTACGGGGGAGGGAGAGAGAGAGAGGTGTCTGGTTATCGCTACCTACATTTTATATCGGAAAGGACGTGCAGGGCCATTTTCATGAATGCTCGTGTCTCCACGGAGCAATTCAGTCACGTTGAGGCATCGCAGCCCTTTGGGCATCGAGCTTCATCGCTGCCTACATTGTATTGGACAGGTCTTGAGCTACCTATTACAGTAGAGAGACCCATGTACGGCGAGTGGATGACTTTAATGCTTGCGTCTCCACGTTGGTCCACCCACCGCATACCAAATTCCTCAAGACATCCCATTGGAAGCAGAGAGCGCACACGCGTCCTTCATGTCATGGAGTGCTGTCCACCCAGTCACAATCGTAAAAAACCCCGCATCAAGAGTCGATACGAGCACCATTCACGACGGCAGACCACACACACCATTCACCGACCTACTCGACAACCCGGCCGCACACAGGCAGACAGGACGACAGCCGCCTATTGCCACACACATCGCTTGAGAAACCCCTTGATGGGGTCGTCGGGGTGCACGCGGCTGCGACTGTACGCCTGAGGGAACATACCAACACACACACAGAGAGGAGGGCCGAGAGCGAGGGAGCGTGACACACACGGGCATCGATGTCAGCCAAGTCCACATGTGTGGGGTGTTTCGCTGACCTCCATCTCCTCTGCAGTGACGGTGCCCAGCGCGTTGGTGGCGGTGATCCTGTGATACGACCGACGCCTGCACACAGAGCCAGGAAAGGAACGTGAGCATGAATGTCCATGTGGTGTGCCGTGTGGTGTCGGGTGTGTGTCTGGTCACTCCCTGGCTCACCTCTCGGAGACGTCCACGTCTTGTTCCCCCTGTCGTCTCATTCTCTTTATCTGCTGCTGCACCTCTCCCTCGGCCAGCCCCTTGCTGCCCAGGTTTTGACCGTACGAGCTCACCGAGTCACAGAAGAGGCACCACACTCAGCAAGGAACCTAATCCATGGACCATTTCACATAGTCAGCTGCAGCTGGGCGGCCGCGGGGCGTCTGTGGAACGACTTGGTCATTTCCTCTCCATGAGCTCTGTGCTATCCCAATGGAGGCGCGATGTGGACATTCTCACAGTGCGACTGCACGCAAAACCAAACACAGACACCCACATGTGAGCGTTGAGGCTGGCTGTCGTGTCCCTCCTCCCCTGACTGACCACAGCCACAGTGTCGAAGTCCTGTTTGGCTTCGATGACGGCCTCGGCGAACGCCTCGCCGCCATCGGCTGTGACGCAGGCGAACACCGCCTGCACGTCGCCGCTTTCAGCGGCGCTGCAGAGGAAGTCGGCGATTTGCGACGCGGTTTTGTTGTCTGTGGTTGGATGGCGCCGTCGAGTGAGAGCTCCGATGAGATGGTCATATTGAGGTTGGACGCGTAGCCCCTCGCGCGCTCATACGGCCTCTGTGTGCATGAGCGAGAGAGGGGGACAGCGACAGACATTCGTCGGGCTGTGTTATGATGATGGGGTGTGGTGGAGCACCTGCTGTGGGGTCGGAGAGATGCGACAGGCGTGGGCACGGTCCGGCAGACCTGATCGAGATCGATGGTCACATACAGACATGTGTGTGCGCGTCTTTCTCTCTCTCCTGATCTGTGTTGTGGTCGTGGTGCTTACCGGCATAGTGTACTGTATGCCGAAGCTGTGACGACTGGTGCGGGGGAAGAAGGCCTCGGCAGCACCCGAGCAATGAAGCTTCACCTGATATGAGGGGAGGAATGGCTGGATGGATGCTGTGTGTCTGGCTGTCCGGCTGCCTTACAATCGAGCTGGCCTCGAAGACTCCGCCACACCGGCGACATTGACCAGCGCAGCGCACTATCACCACGTCAACCTTTACACACACTATATACATACAAAGACAGACACAGCCATATTTGTTGCTTGTGCACATCGATCACGCCCCGTGCGTTATCAATGGTCCTGACGCCGCCCGCCTCACTCATGATCTCGTGCCACTAGCGGAGCCCGTCATGGAAATCCCGGCCCTGGTCGCGGACAGATGATCCTCTGGTGCAGAGAGGGCCGGAGAGAGGGCGATGAGTAGCGGCTGCTCGAAGGGTGAAACGGGGCCGCTACACAGTTGCGGCCATATGCCGCAGGAGAAGCCTATGGAGCTGTGAGATGGAGATGACGAGCGGATCTTTCTTGGATCTTTCGTTTTTTCGGCTGAGCCAATGGGAGCGCGCTGCAGCCTCACTCCGTCCGTGTGTGGTGCGTGCGCTGACGTATCCTTCCCTCCGTCCTTCTCCGAGAAATGTGAACCAGTGGCCGTCTCCGATCCGCAAAGAGTTAGGAATGCGGGTTTCGTTAAACAGGAAGTTGGTCACCATGTCTACGGCGAAAGGGGCGGCGATGACAGGAAGCGTGTTCTCTCTGCTACAGGCACAGATACCTGAATTCAAGGAGGAGGTTGATGCCCAGCTCAGGGCCTCGCTTCTCCCGGAGGTTGCGGAGGAGAGGATCAAGCACCTCGATGCGTGCAAGAGCACCTACGTTGCTGCCAGTGGCGTTCTCTCTGTGAAGGGAAAGGAGGACCTCGTGCGGTTTGTCGAGGCGTCGTACACCAGGGCCAAGAAGCGACGGATCGGAGGTACACTACACGCACACGGGGAGGGGAGTCGCGGGTTTGTTGAGATGCGGGAGGAAGGAAGTTGCCGGTTGTCTTGTCCGTGTCTGGCGTCTGTGTGTCTGTGTGTGCAGCCTTTGCCCCCGGGGGTTCGCTCTGTCCTACTCGAAAAGCACCTGAGGCACCAATTGGTGCTGATGGCGGGCAGACGGACACGTACGTGCGTGCGAACCCAGTATGTACCCATCTACGCAGCGACCGACAATCGCAGAGCATGCAGCTCGCTCATACTTTCCCTCTGTAGCTGTGTGTTGCGTGTGACAGGCGGAGGGGAATTTTCTCTCGATTGATTGCAGTCACTGGCCTCACATCGGAGCGGCGTGGCCCAGAAACACAGGCAGAAGGTGTGAGCGAGGCTCTGCATGGCATGGATCAAAGACCCGACGCAGGCGGATGTGCACTGCATGATTCTCTTGCCTTCTGTTTTCTCCTGTAGGGCTGAGGAAACGGGTGCCGGCGACGAGCTGAATCAATCGAGGGTTTTCGTGTATTCATTAATGTAATGTTCTTTTTCCTTGTTTTACTGTATATATGTGTCATACATACGGATATGTATGTACATGGACGGACGGAGATTTGACTTTGCTGTGGTCCATCCATAAGCAACCAGCGTTCATGGGGTTTACATGCGGCGTTGGATTGCATTTATGCCATGATTGGTACTGTTCATTCACTAATCGCATCAATCGCCATGCAATACATAATCCATCCATCCGTCCATCCATCCGTCCATCCATATACACAAACACGTCCCATGCAATGCATATATGCGTGTGTATGACGTTCACAACAGTCAGTCTTCGGTCGGAAGGTGCCTGTCCCGGCGACGTGTGGATGTCGGAGAGACCGTCCAGCCCTTACTCACCAGCGTCTGCAGCGGTGTCATACACATGAAACAACGCCCATGCACGCAAAGCTGTTAACCACACGACACGACACGACATCATTCATCAAAACAGAACCCTCACACACCACACACGTGTCCTTGCTCCCTCCCTCTCTTCATCCGTCAAAACACTGCATGAATTACATCACATTCCTACCAACCTGCCGACCTGTCCGTCTGCCGCCAGCTCCAGTCATCGATGTCGCCATCGTCGTAATCCCTCATGCTGCTGGTGGAAACTGGCGTGGGCAGGTCGGTGCTGACGCTGCCGATCCATACGAGCGACGGTGACGCGCCATATGAGGGGGATGAACGACGCGTGGGGGGCTGGCATATTAATGGGTGCGTGTGGTGCCGTCGGTGCGCCACTTGCAGCCATGACTAACCGAGAAGCGCCACAGCCCCCTCACCGTCTCAAACCACTCATCTGAACCACACACACACACACAGATCAACACAGACAGCGAGAGTGGGCATGGGTCTCGGCTGCTCACCGAGCAAAGCTGGTGGCCGTGTTCGTGAGGCGTTTGTTGAGCAGCCGCAGCAGAGATGGCGCCTCGTAAATCACACTCTCCTACACGTAATACGTCTGCACCACACACACACACACACACACACACACCCCCCACACAGAGAGAGAGAGAGAGAGAGACCACAGAATACACGACCAGTGGTGAAGCAAGCAGGCAGGCACCGATGAGTGAGTCAGTCGGTCAGTGTACTGTACGGTTGCAGTGTGCGTGACGTTGGTCCTTCTCGTCAGTTTGGCGATGATCCAGAGGTCTGATGGAGAAGGTGATGAGTCCCCGCTGCTGCAGCTCATCCATGGGAATCGGCTGCACCACACGATACTCGACGCCGTCCAAATCACTGCAAACACGCTCACATGAGTCACAGCGGTTGCCCTGCCGCTCTCTGCTTGTCTGTTTGACAATTGCTGTTTGACTCACTCAGGCACCTCTTCGCCTCGCTGCAGCCGCTCGTTCAATGCCGATGGGTCGTAAAATAGTGAACCGTAGAAGTCTGCACTCAGCCAAGACACTCACTCATTGCCTCACTCACTGCTTGTCTGTGTGTGTGTCTGTGTGTGCGTGTATGCCGCGTGAGCACATACATGCCTATTGGTGTTGTCTCGCGGGTTGTCGCGAAGAAAGTCCTCGTCGCGATGGGCACGGAAGCGTGGGTCATCTAAGCTCTCCATCACTCAGGCTGCCACACCTCGGATGGCAGATCCGGCTTTTCACACCGCGGAAGAGGCTGCATCCACCTCTTCCCGGGAAGAGCTCCATCTGCGAGCTAGGCGGGAGGGGAGAGGGCGTTCGTTCCGTGCGCCCTCTCTTTCCTCTTTCACCCATCCCACGTGTGCAGCCCTCCATCAAAATGAGGAAGGGATCTCGTGAGCCGCTGCTGCTGAGTCAGGGCGACCTCGACCTGCTTGCGGCAGATCTCCTCTCAGCGGACCCCAGGACCTTCGCGGCGGCGGCGCGGAAAGTCACTCATGCATACATCGCTGGCAGGCTCAGCAGAGAGCAATGCCGAGATTTGCTCCGTCGCCTTCTCATCGACAAAGATGCCCGTCGCCACTTGTTGCTGCTGCTGCTGCTGGACGACGGCAACAGAGAGATCCAGCTGGCTGTGGCCGATCTGCTGCTCTTCCTCACTGTGGAGATTGACCCCGCTCTTGGGGCTTTGCAGCCATCTCAGCTGGTGGATGTCGCTGCTGTCGTTGTGGATCTGGTGGGCTGGAGGCAGGCCGCAGAGGGCGGCAGCAGCTGTTATGGGCCCGGTGAGAGCCTATACGTCAAATACATCCTCGAAGCTGATGCTGCAGTGGATGTCGTGACTTATGTGCGGCTGCGGCTTCTTACCTCGGTGCTTGAGGCTCTGCGTGACGCTGCACCGCAGGAGGGTGCTCGTCTACGCGACTCACTCCTCGCCGGCCACTAGACCACCATCAAGCAGTGCCTGAAGGTCATCTTCACTGACACACATCGGTTTGTTTCGCCTATGGCGTTTTTCGTGTTGGAGTCGCTGCTGCTGCCGTTCAACCCATCGTCACCTTCCCCCGGTGCGGACCCCACCCCCATTCCCCTCCACCTGTCCCTCCCGCTATTCACACTGCTGGTCGACCACCTGCTGAAGCTGGTGGAAGGAGCGACCCTCATGGACCCACAGAGATGGCGGCGGGCGCTGGATCTACCTCCTCTGCTTGTCACTGCAGTTTCCCGACGGCAAGCCAGATGTAAGCTGACTGAGTGACCGGCCGACCACTCAATTTGTCGCCTTCTCTCTCTCTCTCTCTCTGTGTGTGTGTGTGTGTGTGTGTGTGTGTGTCGGTCCATCAGCCCTGCGCGTGAAGGACGTCAAGCGGCTGGTCACACAACACGTTTGTGCACACGTGGAGCTCGCGCTCATGGGCATTATCAGCTCGGCAGAAGGAGGGATGTTGGCTATGGCGGCGGACACACTGGGTGCCATCATGATGGGCGTCCTCAGAGTCATCGAGCAGTTTGACCTTCCTTTCCCTCTCCCCCTGTCGTCATGCCGGCCGCTGGTTGACAACCCCTCGCTGATCATCAGAGCCATTAGAGCGGCCAATGCCCTTCCTGACCACGACACCGAGCTGCCGCCAGCCGTCTACCCCACAATGCTCGCCTGTTTGACGATAGCGGCAAGAGTAGCTATAGGTCAGGCATAATGGCGACGGAGAGAGAGAGAGAGAGAGAGAGGCGCAGGAAGGGGCACAAGCTGACATGTACAGCTAGGGCTGGGTGTATGCTGTGTTTCCCTTCATAGAGTTGGGAGACATTGGCCCAGGTCATCGAGTGGTGGAAGCTGTCTGCCAGCTATTGGCCGAGCCTGTGGGGCCGACACTCGTCGACTGTGTCGTCAAGCTCCTGCAGTGGATGATCGGGTGAGTGGGGTGGTTGCCTGGGAATGAAAGTGGCTGCACCTGCTCCACATGTGTGTGTCTGTCATGGGCTGTCCGGCAGGTGTGGTGATGAGTTGGTCACTAAGGGCAAGGCGACCAGCAATCCCTTCGTCGACCAAATCGTGCAGGTGAGGACCGAACAAAGGAGTGTTCAGCCTTGCGGCCATAAGTCAATCGCAATGTGTCCGTGTCTGTCTGATTGTGTGGTTTATTGCCAGTGTGAGGCCGTCCAGCAGCTGAGAGGCCGCCGTGACCCGTCAGCAAAAGTGAGGGCCGGAGTCAACGATACCACACGACCACACACATGAGCCGATGGATGCACAGATGTCTCTCTGATTCCCTCCTGCCTCGTCTATAGATCTTGTCCTTAATAGATTCGCTCCCCAAGACGGCCAACTCGGACAGCAGCTCAGCCGCGTCGGGCCGATTGCGCCGCCCAGTCAAGGCCAAGACACCCACTGACACTCATCATGCGTCAGGTCCTCCCTCGCCGCCTCATCCATCGACATCGTCTGGCGGCCTCGATGGGCTGGTGGACGGCCTCTTCTCGGACGACATCGACACATTCACTGCGGCAGTCAAAGATGTTGCCGGCTGCCTGCGGACCTCAGTTGCTAAATCATCCGTCAAACGGCTGGTCATGAGGTTCGCCAAGGAGAGGACGGCTTTCCGCCGCTTCCTGATGCGTCTGGTGGATAGCAGCGGAGTGGAGTACCAGGTGGCAATCGCAGATGTGCTCTTCTGCTTCGTCCACAGTGGCTTCCTGGAGCGCATGACCCCGTCGGATCGTCTGTCGGCCATCCAGGACATCTTCGAGATCCTGACGTGGGAACATTTGTCATCGGATGGAGGAGTGGGGGCCGACCTGGGCGGGGAGGTCGACAGCGTCATCACGTCTGCTATCGTCAAGGCATCGTCAGGCGACGAGCCGCTGCCCGGTGCCATCGACGTCGTGACATATGCGAGACTTCGACTGATCGAATACGCTCTTCACGCGGCGACCGCCCTCGAGGCGGCAGGAGGGCCCGAGCTTCGCGCGAGCTTCCTCCAGACCCATCAAACGACCCTCCGGCAGGTGATGGATGTCATTCGCGAGTTCAGACACCGAGTAGTGGCTAACGAGGCCGTCGCGATGCTGAAGGAGCTGTTCGCGCCCACCCCCTTCGGCCCGTCATTTCAACTCGTTCTCGAGTTCGTCTCCATTTTCGTCGAGGGCCTGAAGCGGCTGGACGATGACGAGACAGAGGGCAAATTGACAGAGGGCACGAGCCACTTCATATCGGCGCTGGTTTCTGCCGCATACTACCTATTGAACTCGCCACGCAAAGGTCAGAAAAGTGCACGTGGATGCGTCTTTTTGGACGAGGCTGCTGTCCTTTGTCTTGGCAGGTATCGTGACGGAGTGGCCGGCCATCAGGGCGGCTCTCGACACACACGTCTACGCTCACATAGACACGCTGCTGACCCTCATCGCGGCATCCAGTCCTTCCTCTCGCCTGTGCTCCGTGGCGACCCCCACAGTTGGAGCCCTTCTCCACACCGCTCTCGTCCTCTGCATGCGAAAGAGGAAAGGTAGGCAACGGAAGGGATGGCGCGGGAGCGCCCGTCATGCACCTGGATTGCGTGTGTGTGTCCACAGGTGGCGGTCCTGTTCCTGTTGCGCATCATCGATTCGTCCTCGTCGATGCGATCGAACAGAACGGTGTGGGCAAGATCACGGCTGCTGCCCCTCTGCCGATGCAGTCCCTTCGTCGTCTCCTTCTGGATGCCGCAATGCGCGACAAGGTCCTGAGCGCATTGGGCATGGACCACATAGTGGATGACGAGATGACGATCTCCTTCGGACTGTTCACTGCGACCGCTCTGCTGATCCCGGCGATCGCCATGATAGGTCCGTCTGTGAGCTCGTGAAGCTCCTAAAGTCCCTCAACTATGTGTGTGTGGGGGTGTGGGGCTGTGTGTGTGCAGATGGTGGGGAGACTGGCCTTCTAATCGAGTCGGGGTTCATGTCCACCCTCATCTCGCTCCTGGGCAGCGCCGAGAGGATCGGGAGGCCTCTGTTGGCCCTCTCCATGGACTGTCTGAAGAAGCTCAGTCAGAGAGACAGGAAGGTCAGCGAAGGAACCTCACGCACCTCCCATCTCATTTGGACGAGTGCTGTGGTGCGTTTGTGTGTGTGTAGGTGTTGGGGACTGACGGACTGGCGAAGCCGATATGTGACATGCTGCTCAAGGACGCACGGGGACGTCTCAACGAAAGGGCAGGTGTCCCTGACAGTGAACGCAAGACGGCTGTCGACATTCTCAAGAGCATCGTCAGGTCAGCCATGTGCCATGAGCTGCAGACAGGGAAGTCCGACGCATCATTGAGTGTGTCTGTTTGTGGCTGTGTCATATGTGTCAGCTATGGCAAGTCGGTGGTCGCCAAAGGGGCACCGAATCCCATCGTCGGGCAGATACTGCAGGTAGCTACGCCGAGGGTCGTGTGTGTTGTGTCTTTCTGACTGTTTTGTGTGCCGCCATGTCAGTTCGAGTCGGTCAAGGCGATGCGTAACCCCAGGAGCGGCATCGAGGTCTCACGACAAGTGAGCAACGCTCCTGCACAGCACGAGACTCTCCTTTTCACCTCTCTCTGTCACATCAGGTGTCGGATTTCTTCAATTCTCTCGCCTAACAGCACCAGAAGGACACAAAGGCCCAACCCAAGACAGCCATCTCAGCCGCCGAGTTGGCGGCCCAGGATGCCAAAGCAAAGCGGATGCAGGAGGCCCTCCTCGCACAGGAGCGACGCGAGAATGAGGCCAAAGACAAAAAGGCCAAGGGCAAAAGGAACAAGGGCGGCAAGGGACACCACCAGCAGCACCAGCAGGATGCTGCAGGTGGGGATGCGGCGAGCCCCTCCGATGTGGTGATTGAGCCATCGGTGCCCTCCACTGCCGCATCCACCAGGTGAGCAAGCCATGCACACCACAGTGCGGGGCTGACGGGACTGTTTACCTTGTCTGTCTGTCTGTCTGTCTGTCTGTCTGTAGTCGGGCTTCTGCTGCGGATGAGGTTGAGGCGAGTCAGCCGGAGCCCTCTTCGTCCATCGCCGACACGTGAGCAATCCACCCGCTTAACGAGATGCCCTGACACATTCGCTTCCTCTGTGAGCGTATCGATCTCCTTCTTTGCAGGTCTGGTGCGCCTGGTGTGCCGTCCGTGTCAGCCACTGCGGGCAGCGATCGGCCTGGTGATGGTGGTGGTGCGGCGGAGTCGGCGGCTGGTGGAAGTGACGCTGACGGCAGCGATGATGAGGACGGCGACGCTATGCTGCTCAACTCGGCATTCGGACAACATGCACGGCAACAGAGGAACGAGGGCCACAAGAAGAAGACCAAAGGCAAACACGCCACCAGGCCCACTCCGACGCCCACACCTCAGCCGAGCCAGCCGCCCCGCCCCTCACTCAATCCCACACTCAGGGCCAATCGGACGGGGCAGACGGGCCGCTTTGCACCTGCCGCCAATGAGGATCGTTATCGCGGCGGCAGAGGACCAATTCGGATGCCCGCCGCCATTCCCCTCTCAAGCGCCCAGTTCCCCAAGGGCCGCGTCAAGATGTCACCTGGCAATGGGGGGATGGCCCCTCCTCTGCCGAAGCGTCCGTCAGTGCCCCGTCCGCTGCTGTCTGACGATGACAGCCCGTCTGGGTCTGCGTCGCCTCCCTGTGGGCCGGTGGGAGGTCGTGGGGCTGGGAGGGGCCTCATGACCATATTTGCCCACCAAACGCCCCCTCCTCCCTCCCTCCCCTACCGACTCCCGTCGGCCGAGGAGCTGCGCACCGGGCCATCGCTGCAGCAGCACCGGCAGAGTGGACAAGACGACCAACAGCAGCCGACACGTGACGGGTGGCCGAGGTGAGATGGCCGCAGACAGTGAGCGCTGGGATCCGACCGCAATGAGTGCGTTTTCTCCTGCTGTGTGTCCCAGTCTGTCTACTGCTGGTCCCTCGATGAGTGGCTTCTTCGCCAATGCGCCTGTCGGGCCCGCCCCACCGGCTGGTGGTGGTGCTGGCGGTCGTGGCGGTGGTGGGTTGTCGGCTGATCCATTCTACGACGACAGTGGCGGTGACGTCATGTACTGCGTGCCGCCCCCGCCGGCCTTTCCACCGCCACCCCAACCACACCCGCCGATCGACCCAAGGTAACACGGGCATGATGTCTGTCTGTCAGCAACGCTTCTATGAACTTCTCCTGCTGTGCTGTGCAGCTCTTTCCACCCGATCGGTTCCCCTCTCCCTGTCAGCTACAATGGCGGCCCACAAGCGTCCGGCTTCCCGCCTCACCCACTCGGTATCCATCAGCCCTTCCCGTCTAGCCCAACCCCAGCTGCTGCGGCTGCTAATGGTGGTGGTGGGCTGTCGGCTAACCCCTTCTATGACGACAGTGGTGCTGATGACATGTATGTGCCGCCCCCGCCGCCCATATTTGACTATGAGGAGGAGGAGGGGTACCAGCCGCCCTCGTCGAGCAATGCACCCGACCCCTTCGCTGCGGCCGGGGCCATGCACGGCGGCAATGGCGGGCCATCCACAGGGTACACAGAGGCAGGGAGAGAGGAGACTATAGTTCCAACTTGATGCTGCGTGTTTTGTGTGAAGGTTTGGTGCGATGATGATGGGTGGCGGTGCGTCTGGGAGTGAGCAGCTCGTCGATCAGCTCTGCCGCCAACTCGAGCAGAAGGACCAGGAGGCCAAGCGAAGGGCTCGGGAGGTGCAGGAGGCCCGGGAGAAGGCACAAGAGGCCAGGCGGAGCGAGGAGGCGATGATACGGCGGCTGCAAGAGGCTGAATGGCAGTAAGTGGATCAGCCAAGCTACCATATAGATCAGCGCACTCATTTGTCTCCCTGTGGCATTCCCTCACCAGGCTCGCCAAGATTGCTGCACAGCAATCGTCACGCCAGTATCAGCCCCCCTCTTGCAGCAGCAGCAGCAGCAGCAGTTCGTCGGCCCCCCAGCGCCCCTCGTCATCAGCCACACACGCCAACACAACAATGCAGCATCAGCAGCATGGTGATGGCGATGACGGTCCGGCCTGTGTCATCTGTTTCGGCGAGCACGGCCCGGCGTCCGTCATGTACATCCCCTGCCGCCACATGCACATCTGCACCAAGTGCTATGCCGACCGCCGAAGGGCCTGGCGGCAGAACCTCCCCCGGGTGAGGGCCGCGAATGCGCGGCGTGTCGAGGTCAACAAGGAGATCATCAAGGAGGACAAGGAGCCCATGGCCATGCTGCCAGAGGGCTACCTGTGCGAGCAGTGCCAGACAGAGGTCGCCTTCGCGGGGTCGGTGAGCGAGGTCGCCCAATGGTCCACCAAACCCTTCGTGACCGGCGCATCATGACTGACATCTGAGTGAGCCAGGAGGGAGGAGGGAATGGTGTGCGTCAGTGGAGAGCAAGAGAAGGTATGTCTGTGTGGCGACTGATTTAAGCAAGACATGGGGGTCAGTGCTCTTTATTGTCAAGTCTGTCTCGTCGTGTCCATTTCTGTTGGCCCTTGATTCATCCATCCATCCACTGCATAGCCATTGCGTGCGTCAGTCAGTGCTGCATACATTTGTATTAGACATTCCTCTCTATGTAGCTGTGTTGTACGTTATCTGTATGTGTATCCACACACTGCTCGCTGCATGTCCGTGTGCTGTGCATGCATGTTTGTACAGAGGAATGCTATCATTCGTGAGGACCGTATCATTCAACCGCGTCCCTGTGCCCCTCTCTTGGTCGCTTGCTTTGCTGACTGGCTGCAGGGGGGAGGGCCACTCACTACATTCAGTGAATGCATCCCTGTGCATGTCCGTGTCCATACAGACTTACTTACAGACTCTTTTGCGTGTACACTTGCACGTGTGTGAATCTTCGAGTGAGCTTGACCGGTTGAGCGATAGCGTCCATCTTACGTCTGTGACCAGCCAGCCAGCCAGTCGGCCCGCTCATCCACAGTTAGAACTGCAAGTCAGATGCGATGTTGGTTAGCTGCTCCTCAGAGAGCCCGAATGTCTTGGAGGCGCAGTCCGGCTCCCGGAACGCCCCCGGAATCGAAGCTCGCGGTATTCTCCCTTCTCCCCCCCAGAAAAAGAGTACTAACAATGAGCTGCTGCGGCTGCGTCTGGCTTGTTCCCCGTGACGATGTGTATGTGGACAGCACGACGAGAAGCAACCGTCCCTACCACAAGTGGTGCCCCTTTCTGAGACCAAAGCACCGAGGCATCCTCAAGGCCTGCCTCCTCTCACTCGCAATCATCCTCGCCTGCGGAGTGGTCCTCGTCCTCATGGCATGCGGCGTCATAGCCTGATCGATCAATGGGCCTGCTCGCGGAGTGCCTCTCGCCGTGGCTCGTGTGGCCGCCGGAGCCCGATGCCAGCTGCCGCATCTGCCTGGACAGCAACGAGGACGTCGACACAGGGCCGCTCATATCGCCATGTGACTGCCGAGGGACGGGTAACAGAGATGGGGGGAGGGAGGGAGACTCACAGAGGGAACTGCATGCACTGAACGCCCCTTGTGTCTCTCAGGCAAGTGGGTCCACGCCAGTTGTCTGTGGGAAGCGATGAGGAGGAGTGGTGAGCATTCGATGAAGGAGAGGGCGGCAGTATGCACTCGTGTTGCTGGCTGCCGCGTGTGTCTGTGTTTAGGATGGCGGATGGTCAACTGCTACATTTGTAAGGCCCCATACCGGTTCGACGGCACAAGCAACGCCCAACTACTTGGGTGTCTGCCGGCAGCATGCGTCCTCATCGTCGCATTTGGCGTCCTGGATGGCTTATGCCGGCGACCGGAGCAACCTTCTTTCTCTGTGAGCATGAGACAGGACCTCTCTGCATTCCGCCATGGCCTCGCAGCCTTGCCAGAAGAAGAGAGAGAGGAATTCGCCGGGATCCTCTTCTCTCTTGCTGCGGGGACCCTTGGCATGATGGCCTTGCGCTTCGTCATCCACATGCTGCTGAGCCTCTTCCATCCCCTCTATCACTCAAGTGGCCGCTCGCCGCATCCGACCGCATGTGTGACGGCGGCATACATGCTGCTGCCTGGGCTTGTGTCGATGGCCCCCCGCTTCGCCGCGGCGGTAGTGACCGATGCACTGAGCCGACGATGGCTTCAGACCAGCTCGTGCGAAGGGAAATGTGGTCCTTGCGACATCGCTGTGATGATCGTACCCATTTCTTTCGCGTGGCTCTTGAGACTCGCAATGGACAGCACTGCTCTCCGCCTCACATGGAATCAGCTGCAAAGGGCACTGCGGCGCGTATGGAGAAGGAACATCACAAGGACCGTGTCTCTCTGGGCCGCGCTCTTCGGAAATCTGCTGGACATACTCCTGGGGGCGGTGGTTTGGGCTTGGTTGCTGGTGAATTTACTTGCACGGTCTCTCTTCGCCTTCGTCTTACTTTGCTTCCCGGTTTGTGCTGGTACGAGAGCAGCCTTCTGCTTTGGGTGCGTGGGGCCGGTGCGGGGGGGTGTCCTGGTGGCGGGGGTGCTATGTCTCTTCTGCTTAATCCTCTTTGCTGAGAGGCGCATTCGCGTCTCTCTGCGCCGTGGCCGCTAGCGGCTGGACGGCACCCAGCCTCTTTTTGTGGACGTTTTGGCCATTCTTCCCTTCAGCCACTTCGGCCGGTCAGTCGGCTGTGCATGGAGCCATGGCCATGAGTGCATGAGTCTGTGCAGCACGGATTTGAACCGTGTAGGACAGTCCTGCTTTAGGTCGCTTCTCTGGCGGATTAGGACTTTCTTGACAGGATTCAGTGGTCGGTGCAGTCGTATTTCTGCGTCGATTGGTATTTTTGTGTGCGCAGAAGGGCCGATGGGGCTTGCCTTGTCTCTTTTCTACATTCGCCAGTGGCCTCACTTTGCTCGCGAGACACAAAGCCAGATGTATCATGCCCAGCGTGTGTGTGAGGCTACTTGGGTGTGAGTGTGAGATGCATGTAGGCTATTTTTCCCTCAAGCTTCGATGTGCGGATGGCATATTGCCGGTATGTACGTGTTGGTGGATACCATAGCTCTGAGTGCACGTGAGCAAGTCTGTACACACGAGTCATCTCCCTGTACAGGCGAGAAGGCACCACACACACATCCTCACGCTCAGCGGCCTGGGAGCGCTGGCAACGGAGATCTGTTGTTTGAAGAATGCTGGCCAGCGCACCTGGGCCGCTGGCCAGCATCGTCCAAGCTCGCAGGTCGTGATTCTTCTTCGCGAAGAGGCGACAGAGGCGTGTTGACACCTCCACACTTGCTCGTCTTGTCATCATCGGTAAGGCCATGAGACCTCTCCATGCACCCATTCACTGGCTACTCACTGAGCTCATGCGCTTCCCATGCATCAGCGAGGCCAATTGAGGGAAGCAGTTGTTCAGGCAGATGACGTCATGCATGACACACACAAACGACAGGCTGTGTGTGGTGTGTGCTGTCAGGTGTGACAGTGGTGGTCTCAGTGAGAGATTTCGCAGGTGTGCGGGAGCACCATTGACGGCATCAATCGGTCTGCTTCGTGATGGCTGACGTCCGTTTCAGCTCGAATGCTGCCGCAGAAACACACACACTAAGCAGTGAGTTTGCAAACTGAGAGCACAGGCACTCTGACATCTGAATGGATCCCATCTCGCTGTGTGGTTGGTTCCTTTGTGTGCAGACGGTTGATCGTGTTGGTCAGATGGACAGTAGCCACGACGCCCCGGCTCCCTCCAGAGGTGGGCCATGACGCACACAACTCGAACACACGGCCGGCTGTCATGTGAGTGTCTGTGTGGGGTGATGGTGAGTGTGGTGCAGGTGGGCGGGGCGACTTGTTGGATGGTAGCTTGCGAGATGTCATAGGAGGGATCCAATCGGTGAGAGAGTGAGGGAGACGGAGGGAGGTCGAGTCGCCACACTACTCATTGTGCTACCTGCCTGGTTGGTCGTCTGTTTGGTCTTCAGCACAACTTGGCCCACGGCGATGAGCTGGTGCAGTCGTCCACTAATAACAACAAACGCGTAAGCTTCCACTGACCAATGAGTGGCACAGACAATCACTCCCGTGTGTGTGTCTCTGTCGGTGTGTGTCGACGTCAGCGGATGGGCGTCGAGGTCGAGGCGGGCAGTGCGGTGGGACAGAATGAGACCGACAACAACAAAGATCATAGCGAACCGGTACGCACAAGTCCAAACCGACCCTCCCACACACACAGCGACTCATTGTTGTCGATCGCTGGTCAGGTGCCTGCTGATGACGGCGCCAAGCGTAGACGCGTAGACATCAGCGCTGCTGCTGCTGCTGCTGCTGGTGATGATGATGGACATAGTGGAGGTACGCAAAGCATCAGATATCGGTGGACGGCATAGCGTAATGACCGTCCTTTGCTGTGTTGTGTTGGGTGGTGCCTACAGGTGGTTCGGTTGGTGCGGGATCGTCACAGCAGCAGCATCAGGGAGGCGGCAACTCACTGTCGGCGAGCCTCACGGCCCCCATGCAGCAGCCCAACCAGCAGCCCAAGCAGCAGCCCAACCAGCAGCAGCAGCAGCAGCACCCCGTGTGGTACGTCTGTGCCCGCCGCGGCAGTGATTTTCTGCTGCGGGATGTGCTGTGTCTGAGGAAGACATGCAAATAGGCCAGGGACCTCTTCGGAGCGGCTCAGTTGCGGCAGCTGCTCAGCCAATGGACAACAGATCACTCGCTCAGGACACAGGCGGGGCTGCGATGGGCGGCCAACGGACAGCAGCTGCTGACCTTCTATCAGCGGCACATAGGCGTTGCTGACCTGCTGGCGGCGCTGTGTGTGACGGAGGAGGGCGGCTGGGACGAGATTGGGGAGGTGATTGAGCTGGCGGGGCAGTGTCGCTACTGCTTGCTGCCTGTGAGGCTCACCGCTGACGATCTGCACCAATTCCCAAACAAAACGGTAAGCCAACAAAGAGGGAGGGTGGGAGGGAAGGAGAAAGGATGTCAAGCAATGAGTGTATGTTTGGTGCATGTGTTGATGTGCTGTGTGTGTTTAGGCGTATTTGGCCTCTCCGCGTGTGTTGGCGCAGCTCAAGATGGTCGGCCGCCACATCGACTTCGGTAACGGCGTGAGATTCCAGCTGTTCCGGCATCAGGGCAACACACTGCGGGCCGTCAAGGACGAGGACGGCTTCGAGCTGACCATCGACCCGCCCCTCCCTGCCGGCCATCTCTACCAGCAGCACCGACAGCAGCACGACCCGCCCGTCCAGAGCAGCATTGACTGTCGCCCCAATGATGGCTGGGGGCTGTTTGATGCTCGTCACTACTCGTCCGTGTCGTCATTCGTCAAGGTGATCATCATCAACCACGTCAGGGCAACTGGCCAGAGGAACCACACGAGCCGTCCCATCCCCAGGTGAGGCGGGGCATTGCTTTGTGAGGGTACTGTCGCGACATACGAAGGAGTGGATGTGTGTGTGCGTGTCCTTTACTGGTCAGGCATGCTGACAACAACCGGCTGGGCATCCTGCTGACACAGTCCTCCCACAGACCAGTGGCGAGATGCACCACCACAACATCATACCGCTCCCCTGGGCAACGTCACCTCGTCCTGACCGACGCCACCCACTCTTTTGTCGCATGCATCAAAATCACGGGCCTCGACCGCAACACCGGTCAGCCCAGCCCATCCCGTGAACATATAGATACACGCAGCACTCACTGTGCCCTTCTGTCTTTCGTTTGCAGTGGGCGTCTCCATCTTCACGACCGAGGCTCCTGTCTGTGTGGGTGATGCCTTCAAGGACCGCTTCCCAGCGACCACTCGGCTGGCGCGTGCGGTGCTGTGGGAGGTCATCGCAGCCATGATCTTCGGCCAATAGACAGCTGAGGTATGTTTGCATCAAACACGACTGACACGAGCAGAAAATGCCCACACGCCTGACATAACAAACTATGGTGTCTGTACATAACAAACTATGTGTGCCAGGCTGGCTGGACGGTGGTGCTCACATTAGAGCGATCCGCCCGAAACATTCACTCACTCGTGTCCAGTCGCTGGCTGCATGGATGTGTGGGTGGCAGATAGATAGAGGGGCCGAGGCGGACGGGGTTATACATTTCTGCTGTGGTGCTGCATGATAGATGGATGCCTCTTCCTTCCTAATGACCGCGTTTTGCTCACACCAGTCTGTCTGTCGGTCTGACTGGCTCGTCTCTTCCTGCCTGTCTGCTGTCCCCTCCCTCCTCCCCTCCCCTCTCTCTCATTCATTACCCTCACTCGTGTGCAGTGCATTCATTGCAGGGTCGACCAGACCGGCAGTGTGTGGGTCGCAGAGAGAGCATAGACAGCAGCAGGGATGGGCGAATTGGTGTGAGGGCGGTAGCTGCCGACCCGCTCGGCGAGCCCAAACACAAGACAGACAGACAGACAGACAGACGTCTGAGTGCGTTTGCTTGCAGTGAGTGAGAGAGACGGTGTGTGTATTGGCGGGGCGTGTTGCTTTCTCTGCGTGCGTCTGCTGGAGGGATGGGTGGGATGTGTGCATAGGTGTGGTGTGAATTCATGACGTGTACGCACGAAGGATGGGTGGATGGACGGCGAATGCAATCAGTTCGATTGCAATCATAGATCCGATTTTCCCTTTCTCTCCCTGCGAGCTCAGCGCGCAAGCAGATCTCTCTTCGTGAGAGCCGTCATGCCCTCGTTATCGAAGCATGCCTTCCCCCTCCCCCTCCCCCTCTCTCTGCCGTCATGGCCATCTCTCCATCGCCTCACCACCAGATGCAACGCCACCTCGTTCCGCACTCTGTCGACTCATCACCACGCCCTTCTCTGGGCGCCATCAGAAGAGAGGCGGCAGCGGGCGCTCCTCACCCGATTCATCAACGAGAAGGCGCCCCTCTCTGTGCGGCACGGGGGCAGACACGATGAGTTTGCGCGGCTGCACCGGTGGTCTGTGGACGAGGCGCCTGCCTTCTGGAGCCACGTGTGGGACTTCTGCGGCGTGAGAGGCGTCAAGGGCGGCCGGCTGGTGGACAACCAGCACGACATGATGGCCTGCAGGTTCTTCCCTGACGGCAGGCTCAACTTCGCCGAGAACATGCTCAGGTGAGATGGGAGCACACAGGCGGGCAATCAATGTACATAGCTTTGTTGATGGTGTGTCTGTGCTGTGCCGTGTGGCGTGTTGTGCAGGCGTCGTGATGACGCGCCAGCACTGATCTTCTGGGGCGAGGATCAGGTGCGGCGAGAGCTTTCATTCGCACAGCTTCATGACCAAGTGGCCAGGCTGACAGCGGAGATGAGGAGGCTCGGCGTCAACCGTAAGACAACACACACACACGCACGAGTCAATGGCAGCAGTGATTGAATCGTGCCTGCCTGCCTGCCTGCGTGTGTGTGTCTTTTGTTCTTTCTTCTGCAGCTGGTGACCGTGTTGGTGCTGTGGTGGCCAACACGCCTGAAGCGACCGTCGCCATGATCGCCACACAAGCCGTCGGAGGTGCGCACACACAACAAGGCGATGAATGACGCGAGTTGCAGATTCGTGTATGCCATGTGCTGGTCTGTGAAGGTGTGTGGTCATCGTGTTCGCCTGACTTTGGTGTCGAGGGCGTGATGGACCGGCTGGGGCAGATCGAGCCCAGGCTGCTGTTCGCCACGGACGGATACCTCTACAAGGGCAAGTGGATCGACACAATGCCAAAGGTGGGTGGGTTGGTATGCGCTGCGACGACATGCATCCAGTACTGTTTCTTTGGTGCTGCTCTCTCTCTCTCTCTCTCGCTGCAGGTTCTGGAGGTGTCCCGTCAGCTGCCCACCCTGCTGCAGACAGTGGTGCTCCCATACAGACACGACTCACCCGCCCCTCTGCCATCACAGCCCGGCATGACGACCTTGGAAGACCTCTGCAGTGAGGGGCAGCCCGTGGCGGAGATCGAGTACGCCGACCGGTCCTTCAACGACCCCGCCTTCATTCTGTTCAGCAGCGGCACCACTGGCCTGCCCAAATGCATAGTGCACCGGGTGGGCTGCCTCCTGCAGCTCATCAAGGAACACCAACTGCGTAAGACACAAAGACACACTCACTCAGAGAGAGGTGTTGACCTGTGCGATTGTGTCTGTGTGGTGGTTGTCAGATACGGACGTCCATTCCGGCGATAGGATATTTTACTTCACGACGTGTGGTTGGATGATGTGGAACTGGCTGACGGCCGGGCTGGCCTCGGAGGCCACACTGCTGCTGTACGACGGCAACCCATTCCACCCACACACATCCATTCTGTGGGACTTTGTCGATACCTATGGTCGGTGGGTCTGGGCCGACAGATGGCACACCTCTCCCATGCGATTAGTTTCGTGTGGATACCTGCCAGTGTGTGATATCCGTCTGTGTGTGTGATATCCGTCTGTGTGTGTGTGTGTTAGGCGGGTCGCTGTTTGGCACGTCAGCCAAGTACATAGACTACCTCAACAAAGCGGGGGTGTCGCCCCGGAAGTGAGCGAGAAGAAATCAGTACCGTCACCACATACTTGTTGTCTCCATGCGTGTTGCCGTGCTTTCTGTGTCACTCAGGACCCACGACCTCAGCGCTCTTCGTACCATCACATCAACAGGCTCGCCGCTCACTGCCGAGGCGTAAGGTCACCATCAGCCAGCGCTAAATAAAGACATTGACAGACAGATGCACTGACTGATGTGTGTGTCTGTGTGTGTGTGTCAGCTTCGACTATGTGTATCGTGAGATCAAGGATGACGTGTGTCTGTCGTCCATATCTGGGGGCACGGACATCATATCGTGCTTCATACTTGGTCAGGGCGAGAGTGTCTGCATGACAAATGCACACCCGACATATCCTTTCGCTGATGTGTTTGTGGCCGCTGCAGGCAACCCCATTGGGCCTGTCTACCGAGGCGAGATCCAAGCGCTGGGGCTCGGTAGGCCACACCCACACACAGGGAGGGGCACTTGGCTATGCCTTCGTTCCTTCCTCCTTTTTGTGCAGGTATGGCAGTTGAGGTGTACAATGAGCACGGCCAGTCCGTCAAGTGCGAGAAGGGCGAGCTCGTCTGCACCAAACCCTTCCCCAGCCAGCCATGGGGCTTCTGGCACGACCCACACAACCAAAAATACAAGTAACTAGGGCAGTGCCGCTCGCTGATGAGTGCATTGCACTCATGACCAAGACACGTACGACCGATTCATTCCTTCAGGAAGGCGTATTTCGCCAAGTATGACAACGTGTGGGCGCATGGTGACTTTGCCGAGATCACTGACAGGGGCGGAGTGGTGGTGTACGGCCGGTCGGACGCCGTGCTCAACCCGGGGGGCATCAGGGTCGGCACCGCTGAGATATACAGAGAGGTGCGCATCCAGGGCATCCATCATGTGACAACAGAGATGACAGTGTGTGTGTTGCATGTGTCAGGTGGACAAGTTGGATGAGGTGGAGGAGTCGATTGCTGTGGCTGGCGAGATACTCGACGAGGAGGGCGTGCAGCGGGACGTGGAGATCGTTCTGTTCGTCAAACTCAGGTACGTAACCGCCCCCCACCACACAGCACACACATAGAGAGAGAGGGAGGAAGGGAGGGAGGGAGACACAAGACACTGACCGTTTCTGAGAGAACGTATTCTCTCTCGCATGGTGCGCAGGAAGGACTGCGAGTTGGATGAGGCCCTCATCAAGAAGATCAAACACCAAATCAGATCCAACACCACACCAAGGTAACAACAAACACAACCACAGACAGAAAGACAGTCACCCCGAAATAGCAACGGTCCTTTCCTGTCATTCCTTTCCCGTTTGTCAGGCACGTGCCAGCGTACATCTACCCGGTGCGCGACATCCCCCGCACCAAGACCGGCAAAGTCGTGGAGCTTGCCGTGCGCGAGGTCATCCACGGCAGGCCGGTACCCAACAGGAGTGCACTGGCAAACCCTGACGCCCTCGACGAGTACAAGAAATACATGAGGACTAACGCCACAGCCGCCTGACAAGCGTGTGCCTCCTACTGTGTGCATCCTTTCACCCATCTAGTGGGGTGTGGGTGCGTGAGTGTGCTCCGTTGGTTTTTCACCGTGTGGCAGCTGATTTGTGTTGTGGGCGTTTTTCCGGTCGACATGACATGGCGTGGCGGCATTTTTCCTGGCTGCTTGTGTGTGTGCCAGTCAGTCACCAAGCGCCCCCATCGAATAGGGCGTGTGTGCATTTTGTACTTGTAGTGTGCAGACAGACACTTGATTGGCTGTGTGTGTGTGTGTGTGCTGTGTGTATAGTGCATTCATCGATCGAAGTCTAGTGCCGTCGTGGCGACTGATTGAGTGATTGATATCAATAATTGTTCGTATGCAGCAATAAGGCTTCTGTCTAATAACCATGATAAATGTCCATCCATCCATCCGTCCATCTCACAAATAAATGTCTTATTTGTCTGTCAGCCGCCCACGGACCCAAAGCGGCATAACTATCACTCACTCACTCAGCGTTGTCATCGAGCATGGCAGGGTCCTCTATCTCAACACCAAGACACTCGGGAATCCTGACCACCCACAACACAACACATTGCAGCAGCTATGTCAGTCAAGCAATCAGTGCACGTGTCTGTCTGTCTGTCCGTCTGTCTGCCTGCCTGTCTGGTCGTGTCGGCCGCCCTCCCACCTGTTGAGTAGGAATGCCGTCACCCTCTCCAGCACCGTCGCCCGGGAGTGCCAGAACCGGCCCTTCAGCCTCAAGATCACCAGAGGACCATCCAGACCTGCACGCACCAGTCAACACACACAACACAGACAAGAAGACAGGCAGATCTCAATGCAATGCAATGCAATGGACGATGCAGTGACTCAAACAACAGAGTCACTCCTGCCTGCCTACCAGCAAACTCAACGTCGCCAGTGATGCCGACGCTCCTGTTCTCCTCGCTGTTGCCGAACAGCGCCGAGAGCTCCTGCCTGCACGCCTCCAGTGTCTTCTCGACGTTCTCCTCGGTCAAGATGAGCTGATCTTCCTGCGCCGCCCGCAATGGCGGCAATGGAGGCCGCAGCCGTAGCAATGGCGGGCGAAAGGGGTGGACGGATGCTGCAGCGGATGAATGGGTGTGGGTGTGGAGGGGAGAGGGTAGGAGGGAAGGGGAGAGGGTGAAGGCTGATGCAGTGCCGATGAATGAGATTGCTAGTGAGATTGTCATGAGGATGCCACACCGCGCCATCAAGAGCAACGCCATCTCTGGCGGAATCGACGCGAACTGACTCCAACAACGTTTCACGGCCAACGTCGAGACCTTTCCCTGACTACGTGTGTGTTTCCCTGACTACGTCCGCCTGACTATGAAAGCAGCCTGTCTGTTGTGTTTCTAGTTCATCAGTCTAGAGCCGCTCCTGCAGGCGCTTGGCCACTGTACGGAGGTGATTGTACACCTTGCCTGGCGGACTGCCTGCGCACACACATACATACAGCGCCACAACACACAACAGACAACCACCGCATGAATGGGAGCCATCCATCCATCCATCCATCCGTCCAGCATCAGAGCTGCACTGACCGAGGATGAGATTGCAGATGCTGTCACGCGCCAACTTGATGTTGTTGAACGAACCTTCACACACAGACAAACACGAAGACACACAGACAGACTCCAATTTCATGAGCTGTTCGTGTACGGCTGCCTCCGGCCCGCCCATCGGTCAGTGGCTGATTGGCTGACTCACCGAGTATGTGTATTTTCTGGTCCGCCAGGACGATGCGAGTGCGGGTGGCGTTCTCCACGGCGTATTTGGTCTTGCCGTCCTTGCCCGAGATGCGACCGATCGCACGCGACATGTGGTGGCCGCTCAGACGCTTCACTGAACCACACGCACCATACAGAAGGGGTTCAGTGGGTTCAGATCTTTCGCCTCTCGTGTGCTGTGTGTGTGTTGACTCATACCGTCTTTGATTTCAAACGATTCGATGAAGAGGTCGTCGAGGCGCAGCAGCGCAATGGCGTCCTGCACCTCAAACCCCAGCTGACATCGATCACACACAAACACACACACACACATACAGCCATGACGTCTGTCTGGCAAATTCAGTTCGTGTGTCGCGCTGCGTACCAGAAAGGCCTTGACGAAATCCGCTCCCTTTTGCAGAGCACCTGAAGACGACAGCACAGACACAGACACACAAGAAGCCCGTCTACGTGTCAGTCTGATCTGAGCACCGCCTCAGCGATTACCGATGTCCTTCGTGTCCGGCGAAGTCTGCAGGCAGTAAGTACATCAATCAGTCGACACACCACACATTCACGTAAGCATTCACCCAGCTGCCCGCCCACCCGGATTTCGACGCATCTTCTTTTGGTGTTCATGCGGACTTGCAGCTTCATGTGGTCCACCAGCGGCTGCAACATCTCCAGCCACGCGTTCCGCAGCGGCGTGTAGCGGTGCGGAGGCACCAACAGCCGCCGGATCTGGAACTTTCCACCGCCCTGCATGGACGCCGAACACAACGAACACATCACACAAATTCAGTTCTCTTCTCTCTGTGCTGGATTGAATGCTGTTTACCCACGTACCTTTTTGCTTGTCATTTGCTGCGGCTTCAGGGGAGCATACTTGGGATCACTCTCCCCCTGACAGGCAGGCAACACATACAGCACAAGCAAGCAGATGCACGATGCTGTGCGTCGTTTGTCTGTCGTCCTTTCCACCCAATTCACCTGCTTGTCGTCGTCTTCTTCCTCGTCATCTGCCACGTTCATCTCCACGTCCACGGCCTGCAGCACGTCCCCCGCATCGCCATCCGCCGCTCCCATGGGCGCATCATCTTTGTCGTAGGGTGATGCCGACGGCCGAGTGCGGCCACCCTTACGCCGACGCACCGGCTTGAAGCCTTCTGCTGACTCTATGTCCATCTCTTCAGCTCGGGTGCTCCGAGCTAGGGCTCTGCGAGCTGACGACGTGAAACGCGCGAAGTGAAGTGAGGCACTGAACGAAAGAACCGAAGGAAAAGGCTGTGCATCCATCAACGTTCCACGAGTGGCTCTAGAGGATGATGTCGCTGGCGCAGCCCAAGAAGATGTGTGTGGGCGGTGAGGAGTCGCCGACGGTGTGGTCTCGGCTGGTGTCTCCGACGCCGTTCCACCTGTACAGTGTGGTTGGCAAGGACATCGAGGAGGGCACCCCCGACACCCTCGCCTACAGCTTCCTCTCGGTGTCCATCCGCCCACCCCTCACGCCCACCGAGACCCTCGCCGTCCTCTACTCGTTCGTCCCCTACGCCATCACAGTGCTCTTCTTCTTCTGGTTCGCTCTCGGCGGGCAATTCTTCCCATTCTATTGCCTGGTGGGTCCGCCAGAGACGCATGTGCAGGGAGGAAAGACATCTGTGTGTTGACTGACTGTGTGTTGGGTGTGTTGTGTGTGCAGTGTCAGAAGTTGCTGCTGAGTGTGTTCGCCGAGGCGGTGCTGAAGCGTCTGTTCAAGCAGGCGCGCCCCGCCAAGTCGGCCGTGCGGTCGTACGGCATGCCATCCAGCCACTGCCTGACCTCGTACTGCGTCATGACATGGATCCTCCTCGAACTCTCATTCGGATTCGCATACCACACACTGCCGCGCATCGTCCACGCGGTCGCGGCACTCTCACTGCTGGCGCCCATGCCCTGGGGTGAGTGAGCTGAGCAGGGCGGAGAGAGAGAGTAAATGGTCTCAGCGGTTTGGAGTCATGTGTTTGGCTGTGGGCTGTGGCTTGTGGTTGTGTCAGCGCGATACCACCTGGAGGATCACACTCGTAACCAGTGCATCGTCGGATGCACCATCGGTACGCACGACAGCATCACCGAAGATCAGCGAACACGGGTGTGTATTGCGTGTGGTGGTTGTGTGGTGTTCTTTCTTCTTGTTGTTCCCTCAGGTGTGCTGGCTGGTGTGGGTTGCTTCTGGCTGCGATTCGTGGTGATTCCCGCCGGCACGCCCCTCCTGTGAGCGGAGACAGACATGGCGCTCACAGCGAGTCGGTCGCTCGGTCAGTACCTACCCACCTACCCTAGCTAACGCTCTTCTTCTCCTCTCTCCTTTGTCTTTGCCTGCCTGCCTGCCTGCCTGTCTGCTTGCCTTACCATCGCTCCGACCCGCCACGGCACTGGTTTTGCGCGTGCGTCTCCCTTCGCTTCTCTGTGTGTGTACTGATTGATTGATTGGTTGTACAGAAGTTGCTGCTCAGGTATGGTATGCATGTGTAACGCACCACATGACTTCACATCACATGATGAGGGAGAGCGGGACGGCAGAGAGGCAGGGAGGGAGGGAGGGGGCCATTTTTTCCAAGTGGGTCCAGCACACACACACGGTCTCCTCCTGATTGCAAATTGGGGTCGTTGGGTGCGGCGAGGCTACCAGTCCCTCGCAGGTTGGGCACCTATGTGCAGAAGATATGTGGTTTATCCGCTGCACATAGGTGTCCAAGAGGCGCGGAACTGGTAGGTCCAGCACCCGACCCACCCGCACCACCTCTACCTCTTTGTCATGGATCGCATGGATGGATGGACGGATGGATGGATGGAGTTGGATACTCAGCCAGCCCTCGACTTGTCGGTCACTTGCCCGCCCTCTGCCATTTTTGCCTGCGGCAGTGAGTGCTCATCTCTCTCTGTCTCTCTCTCTTTCTCGGGTGTGGTGGGTGGGAGGGAGGGTGGGTGAGGCTGACAGACACCGATGGGTCGTCCTTCACGTACCTTATTGGCTCAGTCCGTGCATGACTCTGTCTGTCTGGGTGGGGTTTGGGGAAAGGCAGACAGTATTTGTGCAGGCAGGCAGGCAGGCAGCGGGGGCATGGTGCGTGTCTGTCAAGTCTTCCCGTTGCTGACTGAGGGTGAGTTTGTCTGACAATCTGAGATTCATTCCGTGTCAGTCAAATGCATACCCACATACCAGCACACACGCAGCCCTCAAGTCCTATTCTGCATCACCTGCACCACCCATACGCACCCACACGCACCTCCACTGCCACAGACGTGCACACGCAATGCAGCGTTGCGGCTGCGATAAAGAAGACAAGACCCACATAAAGGTGAACAGAGGAGCAGAGCTACGGCGGCGAGCGAGACACACACATGCATAATGAAGGACTGACTACATTGGGTGACCGAGGGCTACACATAGCCGAGACAGACAGAAAGGGGCTACCCCCCAGAGCAAACTAATGATCTTCCGACCGCTACTAGATCTGCACATAGTCAGACGATAGCGCAGCGCAGGGGTGACGTTCGTGCCATCACACCTTACACACTTGCATCGCATCTGCCGCTTACCTTGTTGGTATGGTGCGCGTCGTCCCTCTGCCGGTCGACCCGCCGGACACCGCTCTGCATCCACACACGCTCATCGTGGACCCTTGGCCCACAAACTGTTTTGTGTGTCTTTGTGTGTGTGTGTGTGTGTGTGTGTCACGGACTGACTCACCTCGTCTCCTAGACTGCTCGACAAGAAATCCAGTACAGCCTGGAGAGGGAGGGAGGGAGACACACGTGTGCAACTGGCAGACACATGGGGACAGACGTGCTCACTTTTTCTCTGCGATGTGTCGTCATCGTCTCTGCCGTCGTCTCTCGGCAGCTCAGTGAGGTCCACCAGAGTCCTCTTCTTCTCGGGCTGCCCCGGACCACCATCACCCTCTCCCTCTCCCACGTCATCTAGATCCGCGCTGCCATGATGCTGCTGCTGGTGCTGCTGCTGGCGTACTGGATGGTCATCTGCACCATCAGCAGCCCTTGTCTCTCTCTTGGCCTTCTCGACGTCGTCATCTTCATCAGGTTGGTCCTCTGTGTCTCTGAATATCCTCGACAGGCTGGCGGCCTCATCGCCCTCGCCCATCTGCTGGAGCTTGGACACCTCATCAGCCGTCAGGCCATAGCGCGCCGGGTCCTTCAACCTGCTCGCAGAGATATGGATTGTGAGAGTGTGTGTGGTGGGCCTGGCCGGCTTACAGTGTTTTCTTGCGCTTGACGGCATACGCCTCCTGCAGCGAGGCAGCGACGCAGTCGGTCAACCACTGGCTGCCGTTGCGGCTTGGCGTACCTTAGCTTCTTCTTTGAAGCGGTCGGCCCTCTCATCGACGTCCTCTCCCAACACGTGGCCGAAGGGCTTGTACAGCATCTGCAATGCCATCGAGACATGTGTGTGGCGGCTTGTGTTGACTGCAACGTCCACACCTGCCAGATGCCGAGGAGCACGATGCCCAGACCCCTGAGAGAATAATATGCACAAGTGTTCATTCAGGTACATATGGTCCGTGTTTGCACGTGATGGGCACTCACCAGAACCCAAGCCACGCTCCCAGGTCCGTCAGAAAAGCTACGACACACAGACACGCACACGGACACACACACACACAGACACACACACACATCGATTTTGACGGTTCATCCATCCATCCATCCGTACCAGTGAGGTCGTATGTGTAGACCTTGACGAGCTGTCTGGCCCTGTTGTCGATCCTGAGGATATAGCGAACGCGGCACTCGTGCCGCGCCTCGTAGTCGAGGGGCGCCACGGCGGCCTGAGCGTCCGCCACCGAGGCCTCCCACTTGACAAGCCTCGACCTACCGAACCAGTCCCACTTGCTCTTCTCGTACAGAGGAAACACCTGCAGGCACCCATCACACACACACAGATGCACGTGTGTCTCTGTTGGTGTGTGTGGGTGTGGGTGTGGGTGTGGGTGCAGACCTGGACGTTTGCTCTGATGGTGTATATTCTGCCGGGCAGGAGTGGGAATGCCCTGTCCTCTGCACCTGTGATGGACGCCAACCCGCCTTGCAGAGGCACCTGCACCACACGACACACAAACAAGAGTACATGGTGTCGATCCCCATCCGCCCCCTGCGTAATTTTGACACCTCAAACTCGCCCGGGAAGTGCGGCGAGTCACCATCAAACCCCTTGCTGACACACAGACAGACACAAACCGGGCCCTGTCTGCCTGGCTGGTTGGTTGGCTGCCTGTCTCACTCGAGAAGGTCGTTGAGTGTTTTGCCTGTCGGCCAGAACCACTGCTGCTCCTCCTCCACCACTGCCTTGGTACGACCCTTATTGATGTGCAGCCCTACGCCCACAGAATGCAACACACGTGTGCTGTGCAGTGTTGTATAGCGGCAGGCCTACTGATGTCGGGTAGTATGGTGACTGGGTTGGCAGGTGGCGCGATGGGCGGCCCGCACTTGCGGCTGCTGCTATGACATGAGCAGCCACCGCAGACCGTGCTGTTGCGGCATGTCTGGTTGCCCCTGCCATGACGCAACCACCCACACACTTCGTGTGCTTCAGCCTATATCGTGTCTATCTTGTGTACTTGAAGAAGGGTTCGCCTGAAAGCCATGCACAGAGACAGACATGGGCGCACAGGCAATTGGTCCAGCCTCACAAATGCACCTGCGTAGAGGAATCGCTCCCCCAGTAGCCTCTCGCCTGACGCACACGCACAGACGACACACAATGTCATTCACACCAAACCAGCCCTCCCTTACTTACCAGGGCCTGCCTTGGCCATGAATGACTTCTCTACCTCCCGGGCGCTCGCTGGTGCGGGAGCAAGACGGGCAGGCAGACATGAAATATGCATCACATCAGTGCGCTCCTGGTGCGTGCGGGTGACTTACCGTCCCACATGAACACATACTGCGTCTCGAAGTCACTGTAATGGCACAACACACACAGGCAGCCAGTGCATTCAACGCAGTCGACGGGTCACGTTCTGCCGTACAATGTCCATTCAGGCTTATGGACCACGCCTTGTTGGAAATCGTCACGACCCTCTGGCATCACCCACTGAACGGGAAACACAATGGATTGTTAGTTTGCCATAATATTCTCACCTACCTTATGGTTGAGCGGCGCTGTGAATTGAATACTCCATGCGTTTCTTGGGCGGCAGCTCCATTGTGCACGACGGCCTGTACCTGCTCTTCGGCAGGCTGTTAAGCGCCTGACACCCCTCCCCAGTCGCATTGAAGTCGCGCACCTCGCAAGACCGCAGCCGAATGTCCTTGCCCTTCTGCGCCTTCCACGCGCCCCAATACGAGCCGAATCTCCCAGGGATGTTGGAGAAGTGTTGGGGTGTTCTTCGCTCTGCGGCATGACCATGGCGGGGCAGAGGCTGGCTTCAGTGATGTTCTGGAAGTCAGGGACGAGGAAGAGGGCCACTTCGACGTCCATCACAGGGGGGCTGCGGGTGGGCTCCACGATGTTGGGGAGGTAGGGCTCGGTTGGGAGGTAGGTGTCCTTGGCGTCTCGGTTCACGATGTCGATCTTACTTATCGTGAAGACCTACACACAACACAACACAACACAACACACACACAAGGGTGTTCACACAACGTACAATGTCATGTCTCCGGCTGTCCATACTCTCTTTTGGCACCTTGTCACTCTGCACAGTGACGATGGGCTTCTTGTTTGACAGAGCGCTGGCATACTTGGCCAGCAGATCTGCGGTGGCATCGGGGTTGAATACCGCCTGTGTGGCAGAGCTGACGCTGCCGTATGGGCTGGTATAGCTGAGGACGGTGAAGTTCGTGAGGAATAGCAACGGCCGCTGCACGTTGATGAGCTCCTGAAGGCCAGTGGGCGAATACACTTGGTCCTGATCTGTCGAAAGAGAGCGTGAGACATCGAGACACCAAGGCAGTATGACAGCATATTGCTCTATTCCTTTCGCACTAACTTGTGATGGCCGGCTCGAGTTCGTAGTAGACAATCAGGGATCCCTCAATGACGTCGTCAACCCTGATCCGTGACCTCGGCACGCCAAGGAAGGCTGCCATCTTCTCCTCGAAGGCACGTGCGAATTCGGCCATCATGGTGCCGTTCTCAATGATTTCAATTGCACGGCCAGGGTCGTAGTCGAGGGTGAGGGAGTCGCTGACAGGCACGTCAGGGGAGGCCTGGGCCTTGGGGTTGGGCTGGCAAAAGCCGTCCGGGTCGGGGAGGTCGCCCACACTTGAACACTTGTTGCGGCAGACCTTGCCGTTGGGATCGAACACCAGCGGTGGATCACACGGGGAGACCAACCCACCAGGCTGATACCTGCAAAGCAAACACAGACAGACGGGGGTGCGATGTGATTGCATTGCACCAGACCGTATTGCATTGCTCTTACACTGTCTGGTCCTCAGAAGCCAGCAAGTCCCCAAACTCGTCTAGAGCTGCGCACGCGTCGGGGTCGTCGATGCACGGGTCGTGGATGAGGTCGTCGTGTCCCGAGAAGAGCGAGTCATGTATGACGTTGGACCACTCCTCACTCTCCACGAACCCGTTGGCATTCTGGTCCAGCTCCTCGAAGGCCAGGTACACGCCCTCATCAGAGGGACCAGCGTGGCCTGAGCTACTCCAGCTGACAAACGGATGGGGAAAGGAACATGGGGACCTTTGGTGAGGAGATGGAGTGCACTGTGCGCGCAAGTGTGTCGTACCTCTGTCGGACCTCGTCCTGGTCGAGCAACCCATCGTAGTTGCTGTCGATTGTGCCGAATGCCATACCGAGGTCTTTATCTGTCGGGTCCGGTGGTAGATTGAGGGCCGGCAGCCAATCCTGCCGCCAGTCTGATGATCCCTGCCCCCCTACAAACAAGAAACACAGAGATTCATCGACGTTCCAGGGCGGCTCCCTTACCTCCATGTCCACCGTCATCAAGATCAGGAAGGCCTCCGGGCAGTGAATCCTCTCCATCAAGCGGCCCGTCGCCTTCATGCAGATCATCCTCGTCCAGTGGACCTCCGCCCATTGGGTCGCCGCCATCCTGTCCGTTCCGATCGAATGGATCAGCTGCCCCACCTTCTTCGCCGTCTATCGGTCCTTCATCCATTAAATCTGGGTCAGCACCACCCGGGCCAGCCCCTCCACCCATGCCGCCATCCCCGTGCTCGTCTTCAGCACCTGTTGTTGACGGACACACAGAGACATCAACCTGCCGTGTCTCTGCACCTTTGATCCTCTGCTGCCCACCCTCTTCTCCAAGGAAAGGGTCGTGGTCTCCATCCATCCCGGGATCCTGGAGACCATCGTTTGCAGCAGGGTCATCGCCTGGCAGTTCACCGGTCATTGGATCGTTTGCAGCAGGGTCATCGCCTGGCAGTTCACCAGTCATTGGATCCTCCTGGCCGATGTCGTCAGGGCCAGACCCAAGCTGGCCTCCGCAGACCCAAGCTGGCCTCCGTCGAGTCCTCCATCACCTGCAGCACGGCAACAATGCACACACATTCATGTTCATTCATACAGAAGAACCCAAAACACCTTGATCTTCTGGGACTTCTCCGCCGCCCGTGTCAGGGTCATCGATTGGCTCATCGACCAACGGATCACCACCTGCCATTCACATGTCAGTCAACGTCAACATCCACACGCGGCATTCCTTGCTGCTTACCTCCTTGAGCAGGGCCAGGGTCTGGTTGGCCTCCGAAGTCATCAGCTCCTGTCACTGGATCAGCTACCTCATCTCCCGCGCCCTCGTCAAGAGCTGCATCAGCTGGATCTGGTTCAGGATCTTCCACCACCGGATCTTCAAAATCACTGTCCGGATCATCTGTATTTCATGAACACACGTACGGACACATCATCTGACCGCATGTCTCGGTCTGGTTTGACCTCCTGCTGGTTCCTCTATGAGTGGGTCGTCGGCGATTGGGTCCTCCTGGTCAGGCTCGATCGGGTCCTCGGCCGCTGGATCTTCCAGGGGGTCGGCAGGGTCCTCGCCGCCGGGCTGCAGCTTCCGGGGCAGTCGAGAAGGGGTCGACGAAGGGACAGAATGCATTGGGGCAGACAACCGACGTTGGCCATGGTCCATCTTGTTCTCCAGCCTGCGGTTAATGTAGTCGAGAAGATCCTCCCTTGCGACCTTACGTTGTGACAAGCGAATCGATCGGTCTGGCGTGGTGTTGGCTTCGAGTCGCCTTCGCCTTTCCTCCTCGTGGACAGTGCCCCTTGACTGGTGGTGCGTCATTGAGATGTGCCTGTGCACATGTACCCAAGAGACGCGATTGCCAAATCGTGTGGTGCATTGTGCGAGTGCAGATGCCCAGGCGTCTGACTGAGTGACCTTTGCAAGCGGGGGTCGGGTTCCAGCTCGTCGAAGAGACTGTCATAGTCAGCAGTGGCTGAGGCCTGAAGGCAGACATGGCGAGACATAAAGGGAGCATTTCGATGTTGCTTGTCTCACACACCTGTTGTGTCAGCCGCCTTCTGCCAGAGGTGCTGCTTGCATGCTGCAAAAGGAAAGAAACCCAGCATACACTTCCCATTGTGCCGTTCGTCCACCGGCCGACCGTATCGATGGCGAGTGTCTCAACTACCACGCCAGCGCTCCGTGAGTTCTTCAGCGGCGAATCCAGCACTATCACCTCCCACAGCTTCTCTACGTGCAGAAACACATACATGCAGAGGTCTCAAGAGTGGCAGCCATCGGAAGTAATGGTCTCATGAATTGACCCACGGTTCCAGAAGTCGATCCTGTCGGTTGCTGGAAGAAGCAAAAGACAAGGGAGCGGTAGCACTTCCGACTGTCGTATGTGTGGTGATTCGTCCTGACGAAATGCATGCATCTCTTACCCAGGCCGTTCCAAGCATTGGCCCTCACTGCTGTGGGAATGCCCGCGGGGTAGGAACAGTACCTATAAGCAGCCACGAAAGAAGGGCGGAGGGCATCAAGATATCTGCTGGATGGCCAGGCAGGCCCATCAAGCTTACGGGTATGTGGCCCTCATGTCACGTAGTGTTGCGCATTGGATGTTGGCGCCATCAACATTGACCAATGCCGCGTCGCCATCCGGACACTCGATCATCACGCCCTTGTCATCCTACATATCATCAAAGAAAAGCCACTGATACACCGAGACGAGCTACTCGGTGAGTGTTTTCCTGCTGCTCACATAATCGCTTCCGCCCAGCCCTGGCGAGATGCCCTGTGCTTGCAGCCAGTCCTCCGGGATTCCCGTGTCGCCAGCGCAGTCAGGGTCATAGCGGCCACAGTTACAGTCGCATGTGCCGTCAAGCCACAACTCAATAGCGCCTGCATACATGTATGTTGACATCACACGAGACGCATATACACGATTCACGTCAGTGCAGCCCGGTGCTCTATTGATTGATTACATTTCCAGAATCCTGAAACCAAGGCAAATAAAGAGACAACCAATGAACAGATCGATACCTATTGTCTGTCTGCATCAGCCCACCCCGAACATTGTAGTGGTCATCATTGAAGGGGTCGAAGTTGGTGCCAAGAAACGCCGAGCCGGGAAAGTGCTCCTGCTTGGGAAACTCCACTCGACGGCCGTGAGGAGATCTCTCACCTCGCTGCTGATGACGTCCGTCTCCGAGTTGCCCCTGACCAAGACCTGCCACCCAGTGAGGTTGGAGCGATCGAATGTCGAGAGGCTGGATGAGAACCCGCCATATGCGACCACCAGATGGCCTGCATGGTAAAGGGGTAATAATGTAAGACACGATATTGCTGCACCAGGGAGAGACCGGGGCTCACCGACCGTCGTGAATTCCATCGCAGTAGCTGTTGCCGAAATCGTCGGTGAAGGCGTAAATACTGAGGCAGCTGCCTGCAGCTGCTGAGTCGATGAAGTCGGGGCCTGAGGGGAACACGACGGGATGGATGTTCCGTGGCCCGCCGCCATCATCATGGAACGATGCCAGATTCGCCTATACACACGGAGACATACACAAGACTCATCCCACAGATCGCTGGAAGGCAAGCAGCCGGGCAGGCCGACCGTGACAGGTGCGACAGTCCGTGACCTGTAGCCAGCAGGTGCAATCGCCGGGGGCACAGTGAGGCCCAATCGCTGCACATCCCGGCCCTGAGTCTTAGTCGCCTGCACAAATCACACTCACCCACACACACATCTAATCCAGCAAACACACAGATGACGGCAATGTGTCGCTGCACACACACCGTGTTGATTGTCAGCTGTGTGGCGTCGATCTGCACCGTATGCGAACCGTACCTACAGAAACAAAAGGGCGTCCACGCACGAGTCGACAGTCATTCCAGCCACCTCTTACCGTGGGAATGGGTGGTCTGGGCTGTCCAAGAACATGATCATGTCAGTGAAGTCCTCAGACAGGGCCGACACCAGCTTGCCCGAGCTGAAGTGCATGAACCGGAACGTCGACGTCGTGCTCTCTATCGTCACTATCTGCTCGTTCCGGCCATCTGGCTCCGTGGCAGTCAGCACTCGGGCCAGTTCCTGGTTCCCCTGACCTGCGCACACGTGCACACCTCTTCTGTGAGTCTCTCGGTGTATACCCTTCCTTGCCTGAGTCGAGGGCCGCATAATAGGGGTTTGATGGCGTGGCGGTTGTGGGCAGCTTGCTGCTGGCACCAAGCGCCACGCGGACAGTGCGGCGCTGATTGGTGAGGCCGCCGGCCGTGAGATTGGCGCCGAAGGCATCGTTGGTCGCATTGAACTCCGTCAACACCTACGTGAGTGATTGAATAGGCACCCAAACACACAATACTCTCATGCTGCTTTGGTTGGCGTGTGCCCATGAGCTGCTGACTGACGTTCTTGCCGTTGATGTGTCCAAGAGCCTTGTACTGGCACACATACTCCCCATGATCATTGAGCACCGATGCGCCATCATACAGCTTCTCATAAGGGCAGGCCTGGCACCCACCGCTGCACACACACACGAGTAGGTTGGGCACAGTGAGTGAGACAAAAATTGTCCCTCCTTACGCTGCGGTGATGCCTTCTGGTGGGCCGATGTAGCCCAGGAGGACCGTCTCCCCCGGCAACGCCAGGTTGACACAGTCCTCACTGATGGACACCTGGCCGACATCGTAACCTGACAGCAATGCATACACCGACACCCATCAGGGATCACTCTCTTCTGCCAGTCAGCACAGTCACTCACCGGGCGGACGGCGAGCGCATCTGCCCAGCGGCGTGCAGAATTCGTCAGCTGCGCAGTTTTGGTAGGTGGGTTGATCGCCAGACAATCGGGGTCTGCGGCCCCACACAAACAGTGGCAGGTGGAGCCGTCGAGGTAGTCGGCGGGGTGACACCTCCATGCTGCTGGTGGAGTGGGGGGATAGGATGTGGGCCGGCTGATGTTGAAGGTGATGGCCGTGTCGATGTCACCACCACGTTCTACCGTCATTCTAGGTACGCAAGCATTGATACAGACGTGTGCAGAGGTGTGATTGTGTGAGTGCCGCCCACGTTTTGGCTGTGTTGTTGAGTTTGACGACCTTCATCCTCTCCATGCCGGCATCTCCGACCATCAGCACAAAGAACGGCGGAGCATTGCCTACACATCATACACAAACTCACAATAAGGCCACCCAGTGGCACTCGCTGGGCCCCGCTGACAGGCACTCACAAGCCGACCGTTCTTTGGTGGTCGGAAGTTCGTAAGCTGGAGGACGGTTTGGTTCTTGGTGGGGGTGGCGGCGACCCAATAGGCAGAGTCGAAGGACGCCTCGCCAGCCTTACCATCGCACGTGGCACTCTCAAAGGTGTGATTGAAGTTGTTGACGTAATTGACAAACACGTTCCAGTGCAAGAAAGCCCCATCCTATGAGTACACGAGCGACTTCCTGTCTCTGTCTGTATGTATGTATGTATGTGCGTCTCCATCTTTCTCGCCTGGCTTTATCTATCTCACCTTGGTGAAGTCGGTGCATCCCGCCGACTGCGTGGTGGCCTGTTTCCTCCGCGCCCTCACATTGACGTTCAGCGGGCCGTATGCCGTCGTGTTTTTGAATGCAGCCAGCTGGGCTCGCGTGTAGCTGCTCTTGAGGAGGACGACGTTGGTGCCCTTGGTGAGATCGTCGCTCCACCTCTTGGTGCGGGAGTCCCATGAAGCAGTGGTCCAGGTGAAGCTGTCTGTGGCGAGCGTCTGGGTGTAGTTGGGGCTCTGATAGATACGGTCTGCGATCATGGCGTCCTCGAGGATCTTGAACCTGACATGACATGACACGCAGTGCGATAGATAACAGCGCAACAACAGCCCAGCCCCCTTTTCTTACTCGGCGGTGTTGACGAGTCCGACCTGCAGCTGGCATGGCTTAAGCTCACGCAGCTGAGTTTTATCAAAACGAAAAAATGCCACAACATTGTGGTCGAACTGAAGGGGAAGAAAGCAACGTAGGTAGGCGATACGGAGAGGCCGACCTTGACGTTTGGTGATGTATTACCATGTCTTCCTCGAACTCACTGAAACGGTCATTTTCGGCGTAGAAATGCTTCAAGGTCTCATCAAACTGGTGGGACGCCGATGAGGCCTGCACACACACGAGGGAAGGGAAAAGAAGATCCATACATCTTTATGAGCCTCTCTCAGTCACCATCATTTCGTGCATGCCGCGCTCGATGTTTTCCGTGGGCGACGACAGCGGGCCCGACACCTTGTGCCAGGAGTTCATCCTCACTGCAAAGGAGTCCTTCACCGCGCGGACCTTGGGCACCGCACTATGGTGATTCTGCAACAGATAGGAAAGGGGATTCGATTCCTTTCAACGACGTGCCGTCTCTGTGTCTCACTCACAAGAAGGGATGAGTGGACGCTCATCTTGTCAACCACCCGTATCTTGTGCAGTGAGGTCCTCCCCGATGTCTCATAGAATTCAAGCCGTGAAGAGACAGTCAGGTCGAGCGCCGGCAGGTCAATAGGGTCGCCGTATGGCCAAAATGCGTCTTGCACAGCAGCCAATCTATGTGAGGACAGCATTCCATCCAGTATCTCGCATATCTGCCTATGCCACTGTATGGTGATGCAGGTTACGGGTCGTCTTCCTCCGGCGCGCTGCATTTGGCAGGCGTCCCAACACAGTCAAGGTTGAAGACAATCTGATCCCCCGTCCTGCATGAATCGAAGGAAAGGGCCGGGAGGCACCAACCGTGCCACTGCAGATGGTCACTTTGGCCTCACACAATGGTCGTATTTTGAGAGGAGAGCTTGTATATCCCAGTGGCTAAGAGGACGGCTACGAGAGCACCAAAGATGAGGGACAAGACGCCGCCCATCGTTGTGCGTGGCAGATCTTCGGCAGACAGCGAGCCCTCTGCATTGGCATACTTATCAAACCATCGAGAGAAACGATCCTCCTGCACACACACACACACACACGTCACATACATTATGTAAGTGTCATGCATTGCAGAACCACCGCAGTGACCTTGTAATCGACGAGGATGGTCTTGCCGCTGATCTTGTCATATGGGTGCAGGTGCCGCCGACGCCACACCGCCAGCACACGATCAATAAGACCCTCCTTGCCTGTCATCAATATGTGACCAGTGTGACAATGAAACGGCAATTTGCAATGTAGTGTACCTCCAGCCATTTCCCCTGGGCTCTTTGCGGCGCTTGAAGAGTAGGATTGGCGGCGAAGAGGGAGAACCAAGGCTAGCACCTGTCGGCCCCCCGCAGGCCTCCAGTCTCGCGCACGAAAAATGGCGTCAGCAGAAGGCGCCAGCCTTGGCAACTTCAAGGGGTACACACACCACCACACATGACACTGCAGTGATGGCAATTTCGCCATTGCCCCTCGCTTTGTCTTGTTCTCTTCTGCAGCGTGATGCTCTGCAACCGCCCTGGCGAGGCTCCCCTCGACAAGAAAAAGTACAGGCCCATGCACTGCACACGCTTCTGCAATGACAAAGGGAGAGGGGACATCCTGATTGATGTGTTGGTTGACTCCAGGTCAGGGAGCGGCCCTCCGACCTTCAAGTGGGTGACTTCCCATGAGCCCGTGGGCCTCTGCCCCGCCAAGAAGGTCACGGTCGCCGAGTCATGTCCGCCCGGCAGCCTGCCGGCCATGGCCGCACATAAGAAGTTCCTCAGAGAACTTGCCGCACAGGTGTGCGTGTGTATACACGCCGCCCACACACCATCTTGGTCTGCACCGCATAATTGCATCGGCCGTATGTATGTTATCAGGTTCGTGACACAAAGCAGTATCTTGCGCTGGAGGCCACTGAGGAGGAGGCGAGGCACCGTAAGATCAAGGCAAAGGGCGACGCACAGCGGGAGGCCGTCCGGGCCATGATGGCCGACTACTGGACAGAGAGAGGGGTCACACTACGCAAACAGCCCAAAAGGGACGAAGCAGCGGGAGCCGAGCCTGTTCAGCCGGAGCGTTCTCGTCTGATGGAAGCTCTGCAGCTGTCGGGTCCCCGGAAGCATGGGAGGGGCGTGGGTGCAGCCCGTCAAGAGGAAGATGCGTCCAAGAGGCCGCTGTGGGCGATGACGGCCCAGCAGGTGGAGGCCGCTGAGGAGGAGAACGCGGACAGCCTCATACAATTCGCATCGGTCAGCGACCGACCGGCGAATAAGTCTTGCGACACAGACAGCTGTCACACCTTCACATTTGGCGGGTTGACGTCCTGTGTATGTGTATGTGTGTGTCCATTCAGTCCCTTGACTTTGAGGAGTATGTGCACGATCTTGAGTTCAAGAGCGCCCTGTCCTTCCTGGCAACCAGGGCAAGGCAGCTCCAGAAAGAGGTGGGCTGGGGAGACATACGCACACGTGCCCATGGCATCCATCGTACACGTGGAGCGTGTCCAATTCTCTGCTGAATGGCCGGTCGATCAACAGGAGGAGGAGTGGCAGCAGCAGCTGCTGGATGACCTCAACGCCGCTGAGGAGCAGCCAGCGGAGGAGGCCAACCCACAGGAAGGGGCTCTCGAGCAAGAACTACTCACAAATGGTACCGTGGAAGCGACCACCATCGCATGGCATCGCATCGATCACATCAGAGACACAGCTCCGTTCATGTGCAGGCAAGCACAATGGCCATGTATTAAACGGCGAGGCGCCAGCGGCAGGTCTTGAGGACCGACCAGCATGGAACGGCTCGGTAGGCGCGGCACGCAGACACCAATTGATGCATATGACCGCTGATGGACAACAAGTCCGTGTGTGTGCGTGTGTGTGTGTGTGTGTCTGTGTCAATGTCATCAGCCGGAAGGAGAAGGGGATGCGAAGGCTGAAGCGGACAGAGTGCTCCACACGTCACAGGTGATCTCTTTGTGTTTGACATGGTATCGATACGTGTGTCTGACGGTCCGTCTCTGAACGCCCATTCTCCACAGCAAATGCGTAATGTGCACTCCAATGCGTCTGTCCGAGCCCTCATTGGCCGCACCAAGGCAGAAAAGGCCGTGGCAAAGCGGGAAGATGTCACCGACACACTCAAAGGTACCCAGACAGACAGACAGACAGACAGACAGAAGACAGACAGGACATCAAGTCTCGTGTGGTCGGTTAATTTGTGCAGCGGATAAGTATGTGCCGCCTCTGATAGTGACATCAGAGGAGGGGAGCGAGTTGCGTGGGCGTGCCAAGCAGATCCTGCCATCAAACATGCCATACCTATACAGGAACCCGGCTGTCTAAACAGACAGCGGGCACTCACGGAGGGGGGTGCACGTGTGTGTCAATCAATGCTTACATCATGTGTGCATCTTCATGGTGATACCAGTAGCTGGCTGCATGATCTGTGGGGAGGCATACGTGTGTTCGTGCTTACGCGGCGTCAAGGACAGAAATAAAATGACAGCTGGCGTTATAAAACGCTCGCCGTTGAATGCGCTTTTCTGCAGAAAGCGAAAGCGTTCCTGAAGTCCGAGAATCCCCAACTTCTCTCTCTCGCTCCTTCAGCCTTTTTTCCCCAGGGTATTCGACTCCCCCGTTCACCATGGCCTCCTCTCTTGCCTCCCTCGTAGCCGTCCTCGTGTCCCTCCTCTCGGCTTCCACCGGGGTCCATGGCGTGTGTGAGCGCTCGTCGGCGCCGGGCAAGATAGTGGAGGGCAACATGGAGCTGATCGGCGACGGAGGGACGCTCAACGGCGACATCTGGCGCAAACACCTGGAGCTGTCCGGGTGCCTCATCATACAGGACTGGGTGGGCAGCATCACCGTCGAGGACAGCAAGATGAAGGGGCTGGAAGTCAAGAACCTCCAGGGCAAGTTGCGCATCGTACACAACGAAGTCGAAGATGACATCATCCTCGAGGTACGGCCGCTGGGTGGGGTGGGGTGGGGTGGGCGCGCCTCGTCAGAAACACACACACACACACCGCCATGTCTGTCTGTGGCTCCGTGTGCGTCCATCCCCCCACCCATCTACAGGACATAAGTCGTTTCGTGGTCTTGGCACGCAATGTGGCCGGCAACCTCATCTCCGTCCACAGGACCAGCCGGGGCGTTGACGCCAACCGCAACAAGTCGCCCTTCGCCGAGTTCAAACACATCCAGGGCGAGCTCGAGATAGAGGAGGACACGCACACCGACTCCGTGTGCGAGCACGGCAGCGACAGCACCATGCGCGTCGACGACGTCAACAACCTCGTCATCGCCAACAACAAGGGCGGAGTCGAGATGGAGGGTAACACGGCCTGCAACGTCAAGATAGCCAACAACCAGCCCCATGTTGTGCTGGAGAGGAACCTCATTACCAACATGCTCAAGTGCGAGGGCAACACCGACTGCAATGGCCAGCCGCTCGAGTTGCCCCTGGGTGTCAACTTCTGCAAGTCGTGTGCGGCCCCCAACCTGGGCTACGGGCAGTGCGAGGGTGTGCTGGTGAAGGTGCCCGACGACGTCTGCCTACAGCAAGGAGGAGGTCATCCCGGAAAGGATGAGCCTGATGAGCCTGATGAGCCTGAGGACGAGCAGGAGGCTCCCGCGGCACCGGCCTTCACACCCCCGCCAGACAAAGAGGAGGATGAAGAAGAGAGCCAGCCTGATGAAGACGAGACAGGCGAGATTAGGTTCGGGCCCTAATTCTGCCTACAGACAAACGCACAGGTATGTGTGTGTATGGGTGTGTGCTGTGCGTGGTGAGGCAGACAGCAGCCGAGAGGCTACAAGGCACGTCTGTGTGTGTTCGGTTGGTGTGGTGTGTCGTGTGCAGGTGCTTGGCGTGTGAATCTTCCGCTGCAAGACGACAGACGACAGGTGCCTGGCTGACGTGACAACAAAAGATGGATGGGTTTACTGCACTAGCTAGCTGAGACAGGTAGACAGGTAGCTTCCCTTCTTCACTTTGATGGATGGATGGATGTGCGTGGGTTTGAGAGGAGAGAGGTAGACTGTAAGCAAGTGTATCGCATCTGGCACATCACATCCCCGCCAGCCCCGTTGTTGATTGAGTTGTAGTGTGGTGAAGTCTGAGACAGACAGACAGAAAGACAGACAGACAGGTCCATCCACACGCACCGACACACTACTGCGTGTTGATGTGCTCATGTGACTGCATTTAGTGTAGTCGGCTGGCCGGCATTCTGATCGCCGCCCGCCTGGCTTTTGATGACCCAAAGACAGACAGACAGACACAACAGACAGAGTCACCCCCTCCCTCCTTTGCTTGTTCGGATACTTGTCATGCGTACATGGCCAGAGAAGCTGCCAATTCCCACATGCCTCTGTGTGTGGGCGGAAATCTATGATGTCCTTGCTGTCTTCTGTGCGTGTTGTGTGCGTGCGTTGCGTTTGGGGGGAGGGACGTACAGGTATCTCATTCTGTGTCGGACGGACATTTGTGTAGACAGGTGGAGTAGCAGCCGAGGGGTCAGCGTGCATTCAGGGGTGTGTGCACATGAGACGGGGAGAGACCATGATACATGACGATGGACTGTCAACACCTGGCGCAGAGGGAGGAGTCCAAACAAACGACAGAGTACACACACGCGATGGATGACACACGGCTGGGCTGACTGGCACACGGCTGACCTACTCACTGTACCGACTTATCTACCCAGGAGCTGATGTATACGATACATGGCCACCAAAGCCATGCCCCCACCCCACCTACATCGACCGACCGACACATCAGACAGAAACACCCACGCGTCCATCACATCAGACAAACACACCACAGCCGGCCACCCACACGCACAAACAAAGCGACGAACGATAAAACGAACGACATGCAGTCAGTCTCCATCACGCTAGCATAGCAACCAGTCAGCCACACATCAGTCCGATCCATTTATCCATCCGGCGGGCGTCACGTCATCAATAAATACGATCATCATTCATTTGTGCTGCCACTCCGGCTCCCGCTTCTCGACAAAGGCCTTCATGCCCTCAGAACGATCAGCCTGCATAACATATTACATGAAGAGCAGGTCATACGTCAGTCAGCGGTGCTGTGCCCCCCGTCATCTGCCCATCAAGTGCCCATATCTGTCTGCTCACCGTAGCCCAGGTGGCGTGGAATGCCCGCCTCTCGTACAGCAGGCCCTCGGCCAGCGACGACTCGTACGCACGATTCACGCACTCCTTGGCCATCACAACTGCATTCACACGCACACACACACACAAACACACACACAAATGGTGAGGGGGAGGGGGAGAGAGAGGGATAAGACAGGGCAGAAGGCTTGCAGGTGCGCCGCTGCGTACTTGCATGGTATGGCATCTTGGCGATGTCGGTGGCCAGCTGCAGCGCCTCAGCTTCGAGCTTGTCGGCCGGCACCACACGGCTCACCAGACCTACAGCCCATGCCACCCATCACATCACACGGGCCGGCTGGCCATTGCTGGCCGGTCTGCCTGCGCACCTTACCTGCCTTCTCGGCTTGTTCAGCTGTGAAGAAGTTGCCCGTGAGTATCCACTCCATCGCCTTGCTCTTGCCCACTGCGCGAGTCAGACGCTGTGTGCCACCCATACCTGCGGGGGGTCCAGTGCACACACGGAAAGCGGTCTGCTCTGCACTGCACTGAGGATGCTCCCTCTGTGTGTGTGTGTGTGTGTGTGCGTGTGTCGGCTTGTCCATTGCCTGGTATACATCCGAGTTTGATCTCCGGCTGACCGAACTTTGCCTGACCGACGCCACGCGCACAAGACAGATACTCATTCATTCATTTGAGTGTGTGTCATGACGGCGGGCTGGTCGTTCCAGCTGACTGACCTTATCGCTGGCCAGTATGATGTCGCACATCATGGCCAGCTCGCACCCGCCACCCAGCGCAAAGCCATTCACAGCTGCAATCACCGGCTTCCTGACGATCGACGCACAAGAAACAAACAAGGGCCGTCACACATGCGATGCCGCCCCGCCGCACACAAAGAGAGAGATGGCCGACCGTATTTTGCTGATTTCGTTCCAGTGCTGCAGCATGTCCATTCGGGCGACGGTGGGGAAGTCAGGGCGGGAGTCCATCTCCTTGATGTCAGCACCCGCTGAATGAAACACACACACACACACAGACAGACACACAGGAGCACAAGGAGAGAATCCTAGAATGGGTACAGAGCGCCCCTTCCTGCCTGTCTGACCGGCAAATGCCTTCTCGCCGCTGCCCGTCAGCACAATGGCGCGAAAGGCGTCATCTGTACCCATCACACAACACATCACCGCCAAGCACACACACGACGGCGGCGGCAGCATCAGCCAGTTGTGCGTCGTGAGCACGTAAGTTTCTTGCTGACCAGCATCGACCATCTGCAACGCCTTGACGAGATCTCTACAGACATCGTCGCTGACGGCATTCAGGGCCTTCGGGCGATTCAGCCTGGGCACACACAAGGCATCATGCTCACGTCGTATGCTACAGATCTCTGCTGTTTCTTTCTTTCGCTTCCTCACCTCAGCATGGCCACGGCGTTGCCCTTGTTCTCCATCGTGAGGACGTCCGATGAGAAATCCATCGTCGACAAGGCACGGTGCTGCAGCTGCACCAGAGGCCGCACCAAGAAGTTTTCTCCGCTGACGACGCATGCTGATGCGCGTGGCACCAGAGAGCACACCTGCCGCAAGCGACAAGGCAGCATTTTTCCTCTCTCCTTCTGAGCGGGGATCGCTGGGGACGAAATTATAACACAGGTCAACGGCGGCACTGCGGTGCCCTGGAGGGGTGAGGGAGGACTCGGCAGACTGCGTGGCGTTCCGCGGGCAACAGCAGCAACCGGCATTGCACAGGAGAGCTGCAGATCAAATCAGAGCGAGGCAGCGGCGGCGAGCGATGAGGGCGGCAGTCCTCCTGGGTGTGATGGCCGTCCACGTGGCTCTGCCGCTCGTCAGTGGGCTGGACGAGGTCAGCCAGGAAGACGTCGTTGGACTGTACGCCACGTATAAAGAGGGCATGGCCAGCTACTACAAACTCACCAGCGGTGCGCTGATTGACACACGCCTGCCTGATTGTGTTGTGCTTGTGGTGGTTGTGGTTGTTGTTGTGGGTGTGGTTGATTCACTCACAGATGTGTGTGTGTGTGTGTGTGTGTGTTTAGGCGATACTGGTTCGTGTCACCATTTGCCTCTTGAGGAGCTGCCCGACACGGCATTCGAGGATATAGACGGCTATGTGGCGCTACCCGAGATGCACTACCTCCACGCACGCACATGCGGCATGTGCATCGAGGTACACAGACAGACAGACAGACAGAGAGAGGTGTGTTGTTGGGTTTCTTATCTGTGTGTGTGTGGACGAATGGTCAGGTCGAGCACAACGGCCAGGGAAGCGGCACAGGCCCCAGCTTGACGGAAAAGTTCAAGCTCTATGTGATTGGCGTGTAAGTCACCATCCACACACTCACTCAGTCAGACGACAGAAGATATCTGTGGTGTGGTGCCTTTGTGGCTGGTGTGTCCGGTGTTGTTTGTGTGCAGGTGCAAGCACTGCGATGCGCACGAGATAGCCATTATGGACGACAACCACGAGGGGCTCTATCATGTAAGTGGCTGAGTGACCGAGTGCGTGAAGGACCTCAGCATCTGTGCACTTCTGTGTGTGTGTGTGTGTGTTGTGTGTTTCGTGCTTGCAGGCGAGCTGGAAGGCTGTGGACTGCACAACGAGCAGCACAATCCATCTCGCATTCGCGGGAGAAGAGAACACTTACAAGCTTCAAGTAAAGACAAAGACACACACACACAGACACACACACGCACACACACACACACACAGATCGATCTCAATGCTTTGCGTGTGTGATGTTGCAATGCAGTTCCAGCACCGGAACTTCATAGTGCCGGTGTGGAAGCTCGAGATATATTACGAGCCGACGGACACGTGGCTCAACTGCCCCTGGAAGGAGTGGCCCGTTTTCTTGTGCGACGCTGACGAGATAGTGGGCCGACATCCATTTCCCAATGACGGCTTCTCTTTGCCGCTCTACCTCAGGCTCACCTCTATCACGGTATGCAGGCATGGGGCCGGGCGATATCACGGATGGAAGATGGATGGATGGATGGATTGGCATCTTCGTTTCTCCCGTCTCTCTCTCTCTCTCTCTCTCCCTCTCTCCCTCTCTCTCTCCCTCTCTCTCTCCCTCTCCCTCTGTGTGTGTGTGTTCGCTTGCGGTGCTGTGTGTGTCTGACTGACAGGGTGAGGAGAGGTATACTAAGTTGTACCTCATATTGAGCGAATGGCACGCCGTCGAGACCGACGTCCAATTCACCGTCAGCATACATACACACACCGGAAGGAAGATGCCATACACGCACCCCACCCAGCCGCCGGTTTGCAAACAGTGCCTGTTCTGCCTGGTCTGGTGTGGCGCGCAGGGTATCGATGGCGACGATGGTGGTTCTGGCTCGTCCACCACGCCCATGCCGACACCCACCAAGGGCATGTCCTCAACCACCACCCTGCCTCCCACCACCGCCACTCCCACTGGTGCTGGAAACACGGCCTCCATCCCTCCAATGATGGCCGTTGCCACGGCGCCCCCACCCGGTGGGGCGGCCGGGACGGGGTCTCCACTCGTGAGCTCCTCGAGCACAAATCCTCCATCCACGAGCACCACGACACCAATGCCGTCATCCACAGTGGACCCTAGGAACCAGGTGTCGCCATCTGGTGAGTGAGCACTGACGGTGAGCATGACCATGGCGGCGAACTGGCCTTTTCTCGTTGTGTCTGGTGTGCAGCGTGTCCGTCTGAGGCGTTTGCGGGGTTCATATCGTGCGACATGTCTTACGTTGGCAACACGGGCAACGGTGTGGTGGGGTGGCTCCAGAACTGTGGCAGGTTCGGCCCCAACATCCACCAGGTCATCTACGAGCTGCGCGTCGACGGCATCAAGGAAGTGACCATCTCGACCATGAACGAGGAGAGCAAAGCGATGGACTCGCTCCTGGGCATGACGTCCGTCTGCCAGCCTGACCAAGGCGCTGTCCCAATGCCCGGCAAGATGTGCGTCGACGACGTGGGCGGCACCCTGCAGTCCAAGATCATGATGGAAGTCGCGGACACCATGTACGTGGTCGTTGGAGCATATAAAGACTCGAGCGGTTATTTCAAGCTGACGGTGTCGTGCACCGAGGCGGGCGGCAGCGGCTCGTCATACGACCCGGTGCTGAGTGCATACGAGGAGGAGGCCTACGGCCCTGAGAGCACTGCCCTGGGCAAGACGAGCAGCAAGACGGACGTCACCACCAGGGATAAGGAGGAGATCATCATGGCCAAGATCGCACAAGTCAAGGAGAGGAAGCGAAGGGAAGAGGCCGAGAGGAGAGAGAAGAGGGAGAGGCGGAGGGCCGCTGAGGCCACTGCTGGTGCTCAGCGTGTTGTGGGTGCTGCCGCTGGTGGTGCCGATGTCCTGACGCCAGACGAGGGACGGGCGAAGACTGCGAAGGCGACGGCGTCAGGTCTCGGGCTGACGCCACTGTATGCGGGGGTCACACTCAAGAGCCCTGACACCAGCACCACCAGCAGCACCAGCAGCGGCAACAGCAACCTGAGGAGAGACGACGGCTACTATGAAGACGGAGGTGCGGTGCGAAGCGATGCGTGCTGCTAGTAAGCGTGTCATGTGATGTGGTGTGGTGTGTCTGCTGTCTCGGTCAGATGAGGTGGTGACGATTGGTGGCCCGCCAGCCAGGCAAGACGAGGTCGCCGATGCCAATCATACGCAGCCAAGTCTGTGCGGCGGCGGGCACACACAGCATACTGGAGCAATGATGGTGTGTGTGTGCGTGCGTGTTTGCAGAGGTGACGAAGCAAGGCATGAGTGTGTATGGGCAAGACTACGGAGACGACAAGGGATACACCATCTCCTCACAATCAACAGCAGAAGGTGCGATTCGCTCTCCTGCCTCTCCGACGCACCAAATCTCTCTGTGTGTTTTGCATCATCAGCGGCGATCCAAGCCCTGCGTGCAGCAGACAAGGCAGCACCGGGTTTTCTCCACCTCCCCTCGGCAGCCAACGTCAAGCCCACCTATGCGTCCGCCAGCCGTAGACGCCTCGGCGAGTGCTTCGAGACCGGCGTCATGTATGACATAAACGCCCTCGTGTTGTATCCAGCACCAAAAGAGACACCCCTGGACTGCCAGGGAGCGTGTCAGGAGATAAGCTCCTGCCATTACTTCACTCACGTCCAAGGCGACATCGCTAACGCAGTGCCGCCCAAGTGCTACGTTATCCACACGAGGGAGCGGGAGCCGGGGATGGGGACTGACAAAGTGGAGGGGCTGGGGGAGGGGGTGGTGTCGGGGCTGAAGGACTGCTCGATCATCGGTAAGATGGGAAGGAGACATGAGAGTGGGGGGCGGGATGCCCTCACATCGACAGACGGAGCGGTCCTGTACGTGCGTGTGTTGTCCTGCGTGTCTGTCGTCAGAGTACGAGTTGGGTGGCATTGACGTGGTGGACATGGATCGCATGCCCATTCAAGAGCTAGAAAACGGTGAGCACCCTTTCCACATACACATCTCGTCTCTTCGTGTTGCTGATCACGCAGGCACCGTCCTGTCACTGAGCGAGTTGAGCAACTTCACCCTCGAAGCACACATCATCGAGCCCAAGCTCGACCTGCACACCAATGAAACAGAGGTCGAGCCCATTCTGATCACATGGTCTCTCACCGGGTCTCTCACCGGCCCGAACGAGACATCGCCCATCCCACCTGGAACACTCGGCGGAAAGCAGCTCCCGTTAGTCAACGACGGCGACTCTGTCCGTCGGTGGAGCGCAATTCCAGGCGACTACACTGTGACGGCCATCCTGGAGAGCCCCACGACGTCGCTGAATGATATGGTGGAGGTTATCTTTAAGGTGGTCGACTGACTGATGGACAGCTAGCTCCTGACAGCCACTGCCACGTGTGTATGTGCATATGTGTGGGTTTTTTTGGGGGGCGCGGGGGGCGGGTGTGTGGATGTGGATGGAGGCTGAAAGGAGGCCTCCCTGCCTGACTGTGTAGATACTGTGCAGCAGATCCCCTTTGGTCGCATCATATGAATGTGCGTACATGCCTGGTTTGGTGCCTCGTGGGCTGGTCCAGTACATGTAGAGACTCACTCGCCACACATACACACGCACACAGCCACAGCCACCATATCACATCATGTCATGTCATATCATATCATCCGTTTTCTTCGATCCTCCATGCCGTCCGTATGGAGCGTCCATGTCGTGCTTATCGTGCTCTCGCCCCTGTAGGTGCACTCTCGCTCGGTCGCTCTCGCACTCTCTCTCCTCAGACAGACAGCAGCATCTGTCTGTCTGTGCAATGATTTGAACACTCTCGCATCTCGGATTCTCGCACGTCTCTCTCTCTCTCTATCTCTCTCTCTCTATCTCTCTCCAGGGAGGGCTCTTTTGTAAGCATCGGTGGTCCACCCACTGTCTGTCTGTCTGTCTGTCTGACAGGCCTCTGCCAGCGGTTCAGTCTGTCAGCATGCGTTTCGTATCGGGGCGGACCTTTTGGACGAACCCCTTCTCTCCTCTATGCAGAGTCTATCTCGCTCTACCCAGCCGCCATATCAATCTCTATCTGCCGTTGCTTTTTGCTGATTTCTTCGGCCAGTCGGATGTCCATGCAGGTGAAGTGACGTTAGCTCGTATGGTACGGTACACGTCCTGTAGATGTAGAGCGAGGTTCTCTCTCCACTTGCTGGCGGCCTGCCTGCCTGCCTGCGTGCTTCACACGAGTGCATACACGTGCAGACAGCCGCGGGTGTCCCACCGAATTGGTCTCACTCGTTCGTTTCGCCAACACACACACACACACTCGCTCACTCACTCACTTAATGCCGCTACATGTCTGCATGTCTGCATGCGTATTTATGGTCATTTCCTCACACAGATCGACGGACATGCGTGTTTCTACCTGCTGCTCAGCTGTCAACGATCCCAATTCATCGCGACTGACGCGAGGCAGGATATCATACATCAAGCAATTGAAGCGATCGATCGTGTCTCCATGCACACACACGCACACGTGCGCCCACCCGTCCGCCAGGGAGCTTGGACCACGCTACAAGACGACGAGCGGATGTCACCCACACTTCCATAGAAGGATGTTCAGATGGCCGATGCCAAAGTACAGGTATCTCTTGGTCTCATGGGTCCTGGTTGAGAGAAGGACAAGCAAGACGATACCACAGGCGACAGTGGTGCATGGAGCGTCACGTCTGCAAGCTGCCTCTCTTTGCACCTACACGAAAGCGCCGAAGTTCTTGCCGGTAATACAGTTCCAGGTGGGTGTGTGGGTGCTGTCGAAAAACTCTGTCAGGGAAACACACAAGATGGATCTTTTGTGCCCGCAACACCCCGCCAGCTCACTCTTGATGTGGTCTGATATCTCTGACTCCGTTCTGTACAACTCAAAGGCCTACACTCACAACACAATGAGAAATGAGAGGCAGCAAGAAGCGACAATGATGCACGCATTCTTCACCTTGACGGCCTGTTCTTCTGCGTCTTTCCTCATGTGCTCTGGCATCTCCTGAAGAAAGCAGCAGGCGGGGATGAGGCGAATTGGTTTGCGAATTGGGGCTTGCATGTGTGTATAAAGGTCTCTTCTCACCTGGTTTCTGATGATGACCTTCGAATACTTGTTGTCAGTGCTCATCGTCGCAGCTTTCCTTCAATTGTTTTTCGAGCTGGGGTTTGACCCCCCAGCCCCAGTCCGGATCGCGGCGATCGGCCTTCGGTTTGTTGGTGAGTGGCAGCTAGGCCCTGCGGAGAGTGTCTGCGTGGCCGCCGCGTGCCCCCTTTCTCCGTTGTTCATTTCAGTCATGCCTGGCAGCGCCACGGCAGCATGCTCTGAGAAAGTCCCTCGGGCTGGCAGTGACACTGGGAACAAGGACCTTTGCAAGAAAGTCAAGGAGCTCGAGGCTGAAATAAAGCGACTCAATGAGTGAGTGAGACGAGCATGCAATGACCAATTCTGAATGAATTCAACTGACACATTGACTCATTCTGGACTCATTGAACGTGTTGGTGCAGCGACCGTTACAGCGATGCGAAGCAGGCCGCCTACGTCTGGAGTAATGCCTTTGAGAATTCCAAGCGCCAAATCCAGGAGCGGTTCGAGACACAACTCAAGGAAAAGGATACGGAGATGGAGCGACTGAAGGCCGAGATACGGGAGAAGGACGCCATTATCATACAACTTAGAGAGTAAGCGAACCGCCTGGAGGGAGGACCACACTGGGAATGTCTTTGTCTTTTTTGGTGTGTATTGCATCAGTGCGCAGAAGATGACGTTGAAGGACCCGCTCCACACGGGCCCTCTCGACGCCACCTACAGGTACATGAGAATTTCCATCTCCCCCTTCCGTTCCGCGTCTCGATGCACTCACTCTGTCCCATGCGTTGATGCGTCAGGTTCTCCAACACCCTGGTCACCGAATTGCAGAGGACGCTCGCCAAGACGAAGAAGGAGAAACTGTTGTCGGACAGGCGAGAAAGGAACCCGACGGCAGTTGTCTCCAGTGCTGTCTCTTCTGTCCGTCTTCTGTCTGCAGGGCGCGGGACGTGAAGCTACCCCCCATCGATGCGCACAAAAAGAGGGGTGTCGCGGCCAGTGAGGCGCCGGCGCGTGAGGGACACGTAACTAGGGCGATGAGCAAGGCCAGTAGCACGGAGTACGAGGCCGCCGATGCAGAAGCCATCGCAGAGCAGGTAGCTTAATAGAAGACAGTGCTCGAGTGACACACGAGGACCAATACCCGCCATGTCTCCTTTTCTATGTCACCAGGCCCGTGTTTTGTCGGAGGACGTGCAGAATAAGGGAATCAAGGTGATCGGTAGCCCTTGGAGCCCCTGCAGCAGCGGTACGGCACTCATACGCAATGGCTCGTTCAGTCCCTGCAGTCTGTCTCTCTGTTGAGTGCTGTGCCAGCGTACGACACGCCGTCCGGCGCACCGAGTGCGTATCTGGAGCCCTTTGCAAAGACACAGAAGTACGCCAAGAACAAAGACAAGGAAGGCAAGCCACTCGACTGGCTGGAGGCCATCGTGAAGAAGGCCAAGGGCGCCAAATGACGACACCCATACCCACAGAGAACCTGGATAATGCAGTAAGGACGATGCCGCTGTGAGAAAGGGGTAGAGGAGTCACCTCACTATGTCGACTTGTGTGTGGTTCAGCACTGACCTGCGCTGCGAGGGGGCGAGTGAGTGAGGGGAAGTGAAGCGAAAGCAAGCAAGGAAGCCGACAGACAGATAGATACGGACATTCCAATGGAGTCTTTTCTTTTTCTTTTTCTTTCCCGCCACTGAACTCTGTGTGTTGCGTTTGATTTCGGGACAGTGAGAGCAACGAAGCCAATGGATAGAGACACTCAAGGATGCCTTCATTCGAGCCTTTGTGCAAGAGATAATGTACACCACTGGTCCGACAGACACACCCAGTCCCACCGCATCTGTTTGAGCCCCAGCCAGCTCTCTTCGCACCCAGCGTAGCCATCCGATTCCACCATGACCACTGCAAGCAAGGCGAATTAAGATGGCCACACAGGCACGCAGAGGTCCGACCGGAAAGCCAGCACATATATGCGCAACGACCCACCCACCCACCCACAACACTCGTCTCATCCCTAGTCTCCGAGTCACCATGTCTGTCAAGGTGCTCACGTATGGGTCCATGTTCCCACATGAAGCCACACCGGAGTATCTCGACCGTCAGAAGATGAGACCCACACGCCACATACAGTATGCACGCACTCTCACTGTGCCACATCGATGTCATGACGTGCAACAGGCACAGAAAAACCAGCCAGCCTCTCACACGGAGGAGCAGCGAACAGCAGTGAGTAGCAAGAAAAGCGGCTACCATACCTACGCGTGTTTGTTTTGTGTTGGGGGTTGTGCAGGACTAGTCTGAATTGAGTTCGCTGCTGACCCTCCGACAAAGAGGGCCAGGCAGCGTTTCGAGCATTTGACTCACTGCAGACGACAGGCCAGCCAGCCCCTTTCAGCCACACACACAACACGTGTGTGTGTATGTGTGGGGTGCCATTTCTGGTGGGCGGCCGTCGCATCAAAGGCTGGTGCGACTGCATCTCTGCCAAACAGCGGCCTCTCAGACCTTCCCCCCCGCAGAAAACACTTGAGCTTTCGCTCAACGCACGGACACGGGCACGCTCAAAATCAACACAGCCCCGAACACACACGTGGGCAAGTAGAAAGCCGCTCTTTCTCTCTCACTCAGCCATTCCCTCTCTCCCCCTCTCTCTCCTTCCTCCTAGCTCGCTGGTTGTACCACGACAGGTAAGTGTTCCACAACACGCCCGTGCTGGCCACATACAGCACTCGGCCAGGTGACGGCACGACGCTGAAGTTGACGATGTTGGCGATAGGCCAGAAGACGCACCCAGCTGCATAGGCCCCAGGCCACTTGGTGGATATCACTCGGACGGCGTCGTCAAGCGAGTGGACGGAGCCCTCCAGCACACCGAGGTAGGCGAAGAGAGCAGCAAGGTAGGGCCTGTTGTGGGCACAACACACACGTGCACACAGAGCATGCGGACAAACACTTGAGATTGCATCGAGTGTGATCTCGTGTATGTGTGCTTACGGGAAGATGGCGATCTGGGTGACTACCACTTTGCCGAGCACCGTGGCGAGTGTGCTCCCAGGGCCCATCAGTCGGTCGAGCAAGCCGAAAGCAAAGTAGAACCATGGTCCTGCACACACACAGACAAACCACACACCGACACGACAGACCAGACCAGCCTATATTTGTGCTTGTGTGGGTTGATCTCGGTCTCACATGCATACCGTGGCACGTCAGCCCGACAAGAGCAAAGCGCCCCGTTCGATGCACGTCATAGCTGTCCGGCACGAGCAGGCGAGACGACGCCGACGCATCAGAGGCTCCCTCTGTGGAGATCTCCACCGCCTGGGCAATGAGATCTCCGAGGGATAGCACACATCCCGCCTGCAAGGCAGGCCGAACCACCCGCCTCAGCGCAATCTGCATCAACAGAGCACACGCAAGACAAACGCACACCGGATGAAAGGCGTCGATCTGTGGATGCACTTGTCTGCGAACGCACCTCTGTACGCGAGGCAAGCGAGGCCCGAAAAGGGCCGTCCGGCTCGCGTTTCTTCCCTTGCCCTGTAACCCGCCCTCCTTTCAAACAAGATCTTTCTTCCACCTGAAGGAGAGGGCAGCCTGTTTGCTTATTTGCACGTAGAGCGAGCGGCATCAAAACATCGAAACATCGACATCTCTCATCCCTTATCATGGGCATCAAGATCATCTGTAAGAGGAGCACACGCAGCGCCCCGACGTGCAAACATATGCGCCATCGTGTGTCTGTTTTGGTTGCAGACTTCCCCTTCAAGGGCAGGGCAGAGCCCGTTCGGTTGGCGCTCACAATCGGTGATGCGGCAGCAAGATCTCTTCGTCTGTCAATTCGTCTGTCTGTCTCATCGGTCCGTGTGCATGTGTGTCTGTGTTGTGCGTGCAGCGGGCATCGACTTTGAGGACACTCGCGTGACGGGCGAAGAGTTCGCCAAGATGAAGGCTGACGGGGTGCTGCCCTTTGGACAGTTCCCCATCATCGAGGTGGACGGCAAGCCGCTCGCCCAGAGCGTGGCACAACTCATCTACGCGGGCAGACTTGCCGGGCTGATCCCGTCAGACACCTGGGAGGAGGCCAAGGTGATGGAGTTTCAGATGGGCATCGAGGACATCGTCACCGCCATGATTCCCGCTCTCATGGAGAAAGATGAAGCCAAGAAAATGGAGGTCAGTCGGCGGCAAACCGAAGCACGGCCACCAAGCAGTGCGTTGTGTGTCCTGTGTTTGCAATGTCAGATGAAAAAGGAGCTGGCCGACGTGACTTTTCCCAAATGGTTTGGCTATATGGAGAAGCTGGCGGGCGACGGCGGCTACGCCGTGGGCAGCAAACTGACCATCGTAAGTCGGGCAGGCACGTGTGAAGACAGGAACACACACAGTTGGGATGTTGCGGGTGCGTTTGTGTGTTTGCGTGCGGCAGGCAGACTTGTCTTTGTATAATCTCATGAGCTGGCTCAAGGACGGCATCGTCGGCATCCCCAAAGACATGTTCGACCATGGCAAACACACGAAGCTCAACAAGGTACCGGCGCACGCCACATGCCTACTCCTGAATCCACACACTCAGACACACGTGTGTGTGTCTGTGTGTGTGTGTGTGCAGGTCTTCGCCACGGTTGACGGCCACGAGAAGGTCAAGGCGTGGAATGCGGCCGTCAACGAGCCCAAGAAGCAGACCCCTCACTGACTGATCCAGCTTTGCGTTGCATCCCCGATGCATTTTGTTTGTTGTTGTTTGTATGTTTGTTCAAGCAAGTCGAGCCAGCTGGGGTTGCATGACTGAGGTTTTCCCTGCCTGCCATGGGGGCAGACAACACAATTGCGTGCATACGTATACGTGGGTGAATGGGTGGCATGCTGAGCGCCGTGCTCGATCTGGCTGTCTGTAGCGCTATGGTGAGTGGATTGGATTTCGTGCGTCTGCCAGGCACTTGCTGCACCGGCACCCAGTGCTGGTCCGCCAAGGTCTATATGGCAGGTGGGTTGATGAGCTTCATGAGCTTCATGATGGTGCCCTCCGCGTGAGCGCGTTTTCTTGTCCACAGTGAAGGCCCTGGGGCACAATTGCATGCGGTGTTAACCAGTCAGCAAGAGTTTTCTCTCTCACACACGGACCATTCAGACACGCGTGATTGAATGATTTTGGCCAAACAATGAGACACCCTGACACTTGCGGTCCCCCGCCCTCTGCGCACTCACGGACGCCGTAAATTCACTCCATTTCCCGGTTTATGGCTCGGCCGCTTCTGTTGGCGCTGGTTTGCACTGCCGTGTTGGCGGGTCATGCTCCAGCGGACGAGATCGTGTCGACCATCCTCGCTGCAACGGACTTCTACGACGCCCTGCGAGTGGGCCGGGATTCCACTCGCGGCAAGATAGAAAAGGCTTACTGGAAGGTGAGGAGAAGCTCTCTGACACACGCTGCAGGCGACCATTATGCCGCTTGTTGTGTGCTCTTTGTGTGAGTGCAGCTGGTGTTTAAGGTGCATCCATCAATAGAAGGGAACGGCGGAGCACCGAAGGCAGAGAGGGCCCTCAAGAAGGTACTCTATACTTCGCACCATACAGCGCTGCTCCCCATCTTCCCATATGCATTCTCTCTTCCGCTCTCCTTCGCCGCTCCATGCAGCTGCGGGAGGCCTTTGATACTCTCACTGACGACGAGAAACGGCGCAAATATGACGCACGGCTGACTCGTCGTGAGCCATGATCACACTCAGTGGGGCAATGCATCTGTATCGAATCAGTGTACAAATTGATGGTGGCTGGCTTGCTTGTCAGCAGGATTCGGGATTGTCAGCTTCATCGCGGTAAACAGCACCAGACGGACACAAAGAGATGGCGGCCACAAAACAGAGAACTTACGTCTGACGCCATTCTTTGCACTGCAGGGTGCCTTCCACCGCCTTCTTCAGTACCTCACCTTCTTCCTGCGTGCCATCCTGATGAGCCTCACCTGCTTCCTCTGCGCCCTGCTCGCCCTCGTCGCCGTTTACCGGTCCATCGAGTGCTACCAATCATGGAAGGCCGCACAGCAGAAGAAGAAGAAGCGGATGAAGCGGCAACAACAGCCGGAGGGCGAGGTAATAGTGATCGATGACGATGGCGAGGAGGCGAGGTGCTGTCGGCTGGCGGACCTGCGGCCGAGGGCGCCTGCTGGCATGTGGTCGTGTGAGAGGTGCACGTTCTTCAACTCGAGGAGCGTGCCGCGATGTGAGCTGTGTGGAGAGGGGGAGAGGCCCGACAACTGGAATGATGACTAGCGTGCGACGCTCTGCCCGCCTGCCTGGTGTGGGAGAGGCGACAGGATCGATTGATGCGTGTTCAAATGTGTGAGTGTATGGTGGGTGGGTGAGTGCTCGACATAAACACGTGGATGGTGACTCCTTGTACACACTTTTTCATCCCATCGATTTGTCTCTTCGCGCAGAGAAAAATGCCATTCATGCGCCTCGCACTCGCACTCTCGTGGCAGCCATCAGATAGGCAGACAGGACGGCAAGCACCATGCACCTGTCAGTGTCTCCGCGCGCAAAATGAGGCCACGCACGAGTGCAGATGGGATAGGACAAGGCAGGTCCATCGGCCCTTCGGCACACACAAAAATACCAATCGACGCAGAAATACGACTTCACCGACCACTTAAGCCCTTCAAGAAAATCCTCATCCGCCAGAAGCGACCTAAAGCAGAACTATCCTACACGGTCTAAATCCGTGCACAGGCCCATGCACTCATGGCCATGGCTCCATGCACAGCCGAATGACCGGCCGAAGTGGCTGAAGGGAAGACTGGCCAAAACGCCCACAAACAGAGGCTGGCCGCCGTCCAGCCGCTAGCGGCCACGGCGCAGAGAGACGCGAATGCGCCTCTCAGCAAAGAGGATTAAGCAGAAGAGACACAGCACCCCCGCCACCAGGACACCCCCCCGCACCGGCCCCACGCACCCAAAGCACAAGACTGCTCTCATACCGGCGCGGACCGGGAAGCAAACTAAGACGAAGGCGGCGAAAGACCGTTCAAGCAAAGACCACAGGAACGAAGCCCCATCCGCCACCCCCAGGAGTATATTCAGCAGATTTTCGAGCAGCGCAGCCCAGAGAGACACGGTCCTTGTGGTGTTCCTTCTCCATACGCGCCGCAGTGCTTTTTGCAGCTGATTCCATGTGAGGCGGAGAGCAGTGCTGTCCATTGCGAGTCTCAAGAACCACGCGATAGAAATGAGCAGGATCATCACAGCGATGTCGCAAGGACCACATTTCCCTTCGCACGAGCTGCTGATCTGAAGCCATCGTCGGCTCAGTGCATCGGGCACTCCCGCCGCGGCGAAGCGGGGGGCCATCGACACAAGCCCAGGCAGCAGTATGTATGCCGCCGTCACACATGCGGTCGGATGCGGCGAGCGGCAACTCGAGTGATAGAGGGGATGGAAGACGCTCAGCAGCAGGTGGAGGACGAAGCGCAACGCCATCATGCCAAGGATCCCCACGGCAACAAAGAAGAGGAACCCGGCGAATTCCTCTCTCTGTTCCGAGTCATCTTGCTCTTCTTGGAACCCCGCCTCAGCGGGGGGTGGCTGAGCCCTCCTCGCCAAAAGGACGTCCTGAGGGATGTCGAGGGACTTTGTCTTGTCCAGTGCAATAGGAGCACCTCCCTCCGCGGTTGTTGGCGCTGGGAAGAAGGCTGGCATGGCGCAATAGAGACAGGGTTTGTCTCATGCTCACAGAGAAGAAAGGTTGCTCCGGTCGCCGGCAGAATCCATCCAGGACGCCAAATGCGACGATGAGGACGCACACTGCTGGCAGACACCCCAATAGCTGGGCGTTGCTTATGCCGTCGTCGAACCGGTATGGGGCCTTACAAATGTAGCAGTTGACCATCCGCCATCCTAAACACAGACACACACAGCACCAGCAACACGAGTGCATACTGCCGCCCTCTCCTCCATCGAATGCTCACCACTCCTCCTTGATGCTTCCCACAGACAACTGGCGTGGACCCACTTGCCTGAGAGACACAAGGGGCGTTCAGTGCATGCAGTTCCCTCTGCGTGTCTTCCTCCCTCCCTCCATCCCTGTTACCCGTCCCTCGGCAGTCACATGGCGATATGAGCGGGCCGTTGTCGATGTCTTCGTTGGTGTCGAGGCAGATGCGGCAGCTGGCATCGGGCTCCGGCGGCCACACGAGCCACGGCGAGAGGCACTCCGCGAGCAGGCCCATCGATCAGGCTATGACGCCGCATGCCATGAGGACGAGGAACACCCCGCAGGCGAGGATGATGACGAGTGAGAGGAGGCAGGCCTTGAGGATGCCGCGGTGCTTTGGTCTCAGAAAGGGGCACCACTTGTGGTAGGGACGGTTGCTTCTCGTCGTGCTGTCCACATACACATCGTCACGGGGGAATACCCAAACGCAGCCGCAGCAGCTCATTGTTTAGTGCTCTTGTTCTTGGGGGAGAAGGGAGAACACCGCGAGCTTCGATTACGGGGGCGTTCCTTTTTCGGGCCTCTCGGGAAGCCCGTGTGCCCTGATCTCGTTCTCGCTACCATTGTGACACTGTGACACTGTAGGCCGGCCCCTGTATCTCAGCGGAAGTTCTATCTGTGGATGAGTGGGCCGGCTGGCTGGATGCACACAGACGCAAGATGGATGCCATCAACCGTAAATATCGCTCAATTCATGAACCAGTCTGACGAGCTCATACACACATTCAGACACGTATACACACATAGGCAGGTAGGCAAGTCTGTGAGTCTGTATGGACACGGACACCAACACAGATGCATTGAATGCAATGAAAGGCCCTCCCCCCTGCAGCCAGTCAGCAAAGCAAGCGACCAAGAGAGGGGCACAGGGACGCGGTTGAATGATACGGTCCTCACGAATGATAGCGTTCCTCTGTACAAACATGCATGCACAGCACACGGACGGACATGCAGCGAGCAGTGTGTGGATACACATACAGACAACATACAACATAGCCACATAGAGAGGAATGTCTAATACAAATGTATGCAGCACTGACTGACGCACGCAATGGCTATGCAGTGGATGGATGGATGAATCAAGGGCCAACAAAAACGGACACGAGACACACAGACTTGACAATAAAGAGCACTCACCCCCACATGTGTTGCTTAAATCAGGCGCCACACGTGTATACCTTTCTTGCTCTCCACTGACGCACACCATTCCCTCCTCCCTCCTGACTCACTCAGATGTCAGTCAGGATGCGCCGGTCACGAATGGCCTGGTGGACCATTGGGCGACCTCGCTTACCGACCCCGCGAAGGCCACCTCTGTCTGGCACTGCTCGCACAGATAGCCCTCGGGCAGCATGGCCATGGGCTCCTTGTCCTCCTTGATGAGCTCCTTGTTGACCTCCACACGCCGCGCATTCTCGGCCCTCAGTCGGGGGAGGTTCTGCCGCCAGGCCCTCCGGCGGTCGGCATAGCACTTGGTGCAGATGTGCATGTGACGGCAGGGGATGTACATGACGGACGCCGGGCCGTGCTCGCCGAAACAGATGACACAGGCCGGACTGTCGTCCCCATCACCGTCATGCGGCTGCTGGTCCGTTGTGTTGGCGTGTGTGGGTGGATGAGAGTGAGTGGATGATGACGATGGGCGAGGGGGAGCCGACGAACTGCTGGACGAAGGTGGCTGGGGGTGCTGGTGGTGCGATGATTGCTGCGCGGCCATTTTGGAGAGCCTGAGTGGGGGAGAGATAAATGAGTGCGCTGTTCAGTGTGATAGCTTGGCTGGTCCACTTACTGCCATTCAGCCTCTTGCAGCCGCCGTATCAGTGCCTCCTCGCTCCGCCTGGCCTCTTGTTCCTTCTGTTTGGCCTCCTGCAATTCCCGAGTCCTTCGCCTGGCCTCACGGGCCCTCCGCTTGGCCTCCTGGTCCTTCTGCTCGAGTTGACGGCAGAGCTGATCGACGAGCTGCTCACTCCCAGACGCACCACCACCCATCATCGTCGCACCAAACCTGCAAACAAAACACGCAGCGTCAAGAAAGACCGTTATACCAACTCTAGTCTCCTCTCTGCCTGCCCCTGTGTACCCTGTGGATTGCCCGCCATTGCCTCTCCGCACCGTCCCGTCCGCCTGGGCCGCAGCGAAGGGGGCGGCTGCACTGCTCGATGAGGGCGGCTGGTACGCCTCCTCCTCATACTCAAATATGGGCGGCGGGGGCGGCACATACATGTCATCAGCACCATTGTCGTCATAGAAGGGGTTAGCCGACAGCCCACCACCACCACCAGCCGCAGGCGCAGCCGGAGCCGCAGCAGCTGGCGTTGGGCTAGACGGGAAGGGCTGATGGATACCGAGTGGGTGAGGCGAGAAGCCGGACGCCTGTGGGCCGCCATTGTAGCTGACAGGGAGAGGGGAACCAATCGGATGGAAATCACTGCACAGCACAGCAGGCAACGACAAATCAATGAAAGCGTTGCTTATAGACAGACATCATGCCCGTGTTACCTTGGGTCGATCGGTGGGTGTGGTGGGGGCGGCGGTGGAAACGCCGGCGGGGGCGGCACACAGTACATGTCGTCACCCTCACTGTCGTAGAACAGATCAGCCGACAGCCCACGACCACCAGAGCCACTAGCAGCCGCAGCCGCCGCAGCAGCTGGCGTTGGGCTGGACGGAAAGGGCTGGGGGAAACCGAATGGATGTGCGGAAGGTGCGCCGGACGCCTGTGGGCCGCCATTGTAGCTGACAGGGAGAGGGGGACCCATCCGATGGAAACCACTGCACATCATAGCAGGCAACGAGAGGTCCGTAGAAGCGTTGCTGACAGACAGATAGACAGACATCATGCCGTGTTACCTTGGGTCGATCGGTGGAAAGGCCGGCGGGCGCGGCACATACATGTCGTCACCGCCACTGTTGTCGTAGAATGGATCAGCCCTCAACCCACCACCACCACCAGCCGGTGGGGCGGGCCCGACAGGCGCATGGTGGAAGCGACTCAGCGAAGGACCAGCAGTAGACAGACTGCATGACACACAGCAGGCGGAATGACAAATGTGTACAGTTGTTCCTGCCTGTGATCCGATCTCACCCCTGCCACTCATCCCGTGTGTCGTGCTGCTGCAGTGGTGGCCTGTTGCAGAGAAAAGCCATCATTGCGATCGGATCCCAGCGCTCACTGTGTGCGGCCATCTCACCTCGGCCCCTCGTCACGTGTCGGCTGCTGTTGGTCGTCTTGTCTGGTGTGCCGCTGCAGCGATGGCCTGTTGCGCAGCTCCTCGGCCGACGGGAGTCGGGGGAACGGGATGGAGGGCACAGGGGACGGCTGGTGGGCAAACATGGTCATGAGGCCCCTCCCCGCCCCACGACCCTCCACGGGCCGAAAGGGAGGCGACGCACCGCCAGACGGACTGTCATCGTCAGACAGCAGCGGGCGGGACGGACGCTTCGGCAGAGGAGGGGCCAGCCCCTCATTGCCAGGTGACATCTTGAAGCGGCCCTTGGGGAACTGGGCGCTTGAGAGGGGAAGGTGGGCGGGCATCCGGATTGGTCCATTGCCGCCGCGATAACGATCCTCATTGGCGGCAGGCGAAGGGCGGCCCATCTGATTGGTCTTGATTGCTGGTGGGAGTGAGGGGCGGGGCGGCTGGCTCGGCTGAGGCGTGGGCGTCGGAGTGGGCCTGGTGGCGTGTTTGCCTTTGGTCCTCTTCTTGTGGCCCTCGCTCAGCTGTTGCCGTGCATGTTGTCCGAACGCCGACTTGAGCAGCATAGCGTCGCCGTCTTCATTATCACTGTCGCCGTCGCTCCCACCAGCCGCCGACTTTACTGCATCGCCGTCATCACCAGGCCGATCGCTGCCCGCAGCGGCTGACACGGATGGCACACCAGACGCACCAGACCTGCAAAGAAAGAGATCGACACGCACACAGAGGAAGCGAATGTGTCAGGGCATCTCGTCAAGTGGGTGGATTGCTCACGTGTCGGCGATGGACGAAGAGGGCTCCGGCTGACTCGCCTCGACCTCCTCCGCAGCAGAAGCCCGACTGCACACACACACACAGATGAGGTAAACACTCCCGCCAGCCATGGTCTGTGGATGGCTTCCCTACCTGGTGGATGCGGCAGTGGAGGGCACTGACGGCTCAATCACCACATCGGAGGGGCTCGCCGCATCCCCACCTGCAGCCTCCTGCTGCTGCTGCTGCTGCTGTCCCTTGCCGCCCTTGTTCTTTTTGCCCTTGCCCTTTTTCTCTTTGGCCTCCTTCTCGCGTCGCTCCTCCGCGAGGAGGGCCTCCTGCATCCGCTTCGCCTTGGCCTCCTGGGCCGCCAACTGGGCGGCCGTCATGGCGGTCTTGGGCTTGGCCTTGGTGTCCTTCTCGTGCTGTTGGGCGAGGGAGTTGAAGAATCCATACACCTGATGGGGCACAGAGAGGTGGAGAGGAGAGTATCGTGCTGTGCAGGAGTGTTGCTCACTTGTCGTGAGACCTCGATGCCGCTGGTGGGGTTCCGCATCGCCTTGACCGACTCGAGCTGCAATGGTGGTGGTAGACAGACAGACAGGCACACAGACAGACAGGCACACAGTCAGGTGGTCACAGCACACACGAGCCTCGTGTGTCGCCACCTGCAGTATCTGCCCGACGATGGGATTCGGCGCGCCTTTGCGAACCTGCGACTTGCCATAGCTGACATCCAGCACACCGCAACAAACAGACACACTCAATGATGCGTCGGGCTTCCTTGGCTGCAGCTCATGGCTGACCTGACGATGCTCTTGAGGATGCTGACAGCAGTGCCGCGGTGACTTTCAGTCATACCCGCCCACTCGTGTCCGCTGAGATGTCCCTGTGCGTCTTTGCGCAGCATGTCACATATCGCCTCTGCCAGTCCGTCAGTCCCCAACACCTACACAAACGCACCACCGCAGCACTCTCGCCCAAATGAGATGGGGTGCCAGTGATGTTCCTCTGCTGACCTTCCTTTGCTGACCTTCCGATCTCTCTGAATGAGCGTCTTCAGACAGTCCATGGAGAGGACCACCATCGACCCGATCCTCTCGGCGCTGTCCAGGAGCGATATGAGGGTAGACATAAAGCCCGACTCGACCAGAAGGCCGGCCTCCCCACCATCTGCACACACACACACACACACACACATGGTTGTCGGAGTGTGGGACGTGCACCGACTGAATGACAGACCTATCATGGCCATCGCCAGGATCAGCAGAGCGGTCGCAGTGACCAGTCCGAGGGAGATCGGCATACCCTCGTACGTGTGGTCCATGTCCAATGCGTTCAGGACCTTGTCGCCGATGGCGGCATCCAGCAAAAAACGACGAAGCGACTGCATCGGCAAAGGGGCAGCGGCCATGATCTTGCCCACACCGTGTTGTTCGATCGCGTCCTGGACGAAGATCAATTTGGCTTCCCCAATAGCACCCACACCTGTAGACACACACCTAGTCCAGGTGCATGACGGGCGCTCCCGCGCCATCCGGTTCGTTTCATACCTTTCTTTTTTCGAATGCAGACGGCGATGGCGGCCAGAAGGAGAGCTCCCACGGTGGAGATCGCCGTGAAGCACAGGCGAGAGGAAGGATCGGACGCTTTGATGAGGGCGACCAATGTGTCCATGTGAGCGTAGACGTGTGTGTTGAGAGCCGCCTTGATGGCCGGCCACTCCTCCACAATGCCTGACATGACAAAGGACAGCAGCCTCGTTCAAAGAGCATGTCCATGTGCACTTTTCTGACCTTCTCGTTGGGAGTCCCGTAGATACTCTGCGGCACACATCAGCGGCAGTAAGAAGCGGCACGTCCCCACTGGTCGCTCATTCGTCAGCTGCTTGAGGATCTCGACGCATATGGAGAAGAACTCGAGAACGAGTTGAAATGATGGGCCGAAGGGGCTGGGCTCGAACAGCTTCTGCAGCATCATGACTGCCCCGTCAACGACACGTGCGTGTCTGCGCTCACAAATGACATCCATCACCTGCCGGAGCGTCGTTTGGTGGCTCTGAAGGAAGCTCGCGCGAAGCTGCGGCCCTCCTGCCGCCTCGAGGTCGGTGGCCGCCTCAAGAGCAGACTTGATGAGACACAGTCGAGCAAATGTCACCACAGACGTAGCGGAGGGGGGAGGCTCGTCGGCTGACGATGTCTGGACGAAAGCATACGCGATGGCGCTCTTGAGGTCACTGCCCAGGTTGGCGTCCGCCCCTCCTTCCTCAAGCTGCTTCCATGTGATAATCTCGAAGATGTCCTGGATGGCGGACAGATGATCAGACAAGGCCATCTCAGACAGGAAGTCCGGCGAGAGGAGGCTGACCAGCAGGTCAGCGACCGCCACCTGGCACTCCACTCCGCTGCTATCCACCAGACGCATCAGGAAGCGGCGGAAAGCCGTCCTCTCCTTGGCGAATCTCCTGACCAGCCGTTTGCCAAATTGATCAGCAACTGCAGTCGTCACATGGTCAGCGATGCCTCTGACTGCCGCAGTGACTGTGCCGATGTCGTCCGAGAAGAGGCCGTCCTCCAGCCCATCGAGGCCGCCAGATGATGTCGATGGATGAGGCGGCGAGGGAGGCCCTGACCCATGATGAGTGTGAGTGGTTGTCATGTGGGTGGGTGAGCCGTGCGATCGGTCCGCCCCAGCTGAGCTGGTTCCTGCGCTGGCCGTCTTGGGGAGCGAATCGATGAACGACGACACCTACACCAACGGGAGGATGGTATCATCGACCCACCTTGTTTGGTCGTGTGGTTTCGCTGGCTTTGTCCCTCACCTCCGCTGACAGGTCAAGGCGGTCTCTCAACTGCTGTATCGCCTCGCACTGGCAATAAGCAACACAATCAGACAGACACGGACACATTGCGGTTGACCTATGGCCGCATGACCCATCTCCTTTGTTCGGTGCTCACCTGAACGATCTGGTCGACGAACGGGTTGCTTGTCGCCATGCCCTTAGTGACCAACTGATGACCCCCTCTGCAGGACAGCCCATATGACAGATTCACATACATGCAGCGTATGGCAGCCACTACACCCAGTATTCCAAGGTGCTCCCGCTCACTCAATCATCTCCTCAAGGAGCTTGACAATACAGAAGACGAGTAATCGCTGGCGGGCACATGCAGCCACGGTTTCGGTCAATAGCTGGCAGAGAGCTTCTACCACTCGATGACCTGAATCAATGTCTCCCGAATCTGTGCAGAGGAGCAGCATACAGCCAGCCCTAGCTTACATGTCACTTTGTGTCCCCTCCTGCGCCTCTCTCTCTCTCTCTCTCTCTGTCTCTGTCTCACCAATAGCGAATTGTGCCGGTATCTTCAAACAGCCGAGTATTAAGGAGCAGACGGCTGGCGTCAACTCGCCCTCTCGGTCACGAGGGGCACTGGCCGCTTTGATGGCCGTCATGATCAGCGAGGGATTGTCAAGCAGCGTCCGGCATGACGACATGGGGAAAGGGGGGAGAGAGTCGAACTGCTCGCTGAGTTTGAGGACGCCCACCATGATGGCACCCAGTGTGGCCGCCGCCACAGCCAACGCCCCCCCTTCTCCCGAGCTGATGATGCCCATGAGCGTGAGCTCCACGTGGGCACAGAGGTGCAGTTCAGCGAGCCGCTCGACGTCCTTCTCGCGCAGAGCTGACGGACGGACACACACACACACACACCGGTCACTCGCTCATCAGCTCTTGTGTGTTTGCATCTTACATGTGCTCTGCCTCTGTGAGGCTGCACCGGCAACAAGACCAGGCAGCTCCAGCGTCCGCCGCCATCCCTGTGGGTCCATGATCGCTCCTTCCACCAGCTTCAGCAGGTGGTCGACCAGCAGGCTGAACAGTGGCAGGGACAGCTGGAGGGGAACGGGCGTGAGGTCCACTTCGGGGCGAGATGGCGGCGGGGTGAACGGCAGCAGCAGTGTACTCAAGGCGAAAGACGCCATACTCGAAAGAGACCCATGTGTATCGGTGCGGATGACCTTCAGACACTGCTTGATGGTGGTCTGGTGGCCGGCGAGCACTAAGTCCCGCAGACGAGCGCCCTCCTCGGGTGCGGCGGCATGCAGAGCCTCAAGCACAGAGGCAAGAAACAGCAGCCGCACATAGGTCACGACATCCACTGCAGCATCAGCTTTGAGGACTTCTTTGACGGCCAGGCTCTCGTCGGGCCCATAGCAGCGGCTGCCGCCCTCTGCGGCCTCCTTCCAGGTCACCACGTCCACAAAGACAGCAGCCACGTCGGCCAGCTGAGACCGCTGCAGGGCTGCAAGAGCGGGTTTGATCCACCTAATAAGGTAGAGCAGCAGGTCGGCCGCAGCCAGCTGGGTCTCTTGATTGCTGCCGTCCAGCAGACGTGCCAGCATGCGACGCAGCCCATCTTTGTCCTCGAGAAGGCGGGCAGCCAGATGTTGCCCTTGCTGTCTGGTGAGTCGCCCACACAGTTTCCGCGCTCTTGCTGTGAGGGTGCTGGGGTCCGCTGAGAGTAGATCTGCCGCAATGGGGTCGATGTCGCTCTCGCTCAGCTGCGGTTCGCGAGATCCCTTCCTCATTGATGTGGCAGAGCTACACACGTGGAAGGGCAAAGGGCGGCTGGAAAGCTCTTCTCGTGCTCCCGTGGATGAAGCGTAGCTCGCACTGCGGAGAGGCTCAGCGCGCAATGCCGGGAGAGGGATCGAATTCATTGCGCACAATCGCGTCATGCATGCCGGCATGTTCATGTGCATGCATGAATATGCCGGCATGCATGCACATGCACACGAACAGCGAGCAGTGTGTGGATGCATTGCATGAATGCAGGGAAGCCACACATTATACGCACGCGCACGTCTCAGTCGAAACGCGAATAAAGACTCAGACCTTTTCCGCCCATATGGCCAGCCGTCCATTCCGCTCCATCCATGATGATGCACACACATCACGTGAATGCAAACAAGGCAGCGGACACACACATACAGATAGAGACACCGGCCGGGACGGGACAAACACACCTAAGACACTGGCGCCATGGGATGAGAGGGATGAGGAGTCAGACAAAAACGGACCCACACATATAAATGGCACACACGTACCTAAGCACCCGCGACAGACAAACATGGCCGGCAACGGATATCTGCGCCTGCCTGTTGCCCTCCACCGCTCACCGACGCTCGCCAGCCCTCCTTTCTCCCGACTCACTCCACCATCGTCCGTGCAATGACTTAAACCTGGGGCTGAAGCACCCGCCCGGCCCTCTTCTAGATGGTTTCAACACAAATACAGATAGGTATACACACACAGACGTGGTGAGCGATGGGATCTTTGGCTCACACGTTGCTCGCGCTACATAACGCTAGTACTTGAGAGACACCCACCCCCAACTCTCCCTCCCTCCCTCCCTCCCTCCGGCGCTAAGGGCACACAGACTGACCTCCCCAACCCACAAGCGAACACACACCATCCCTCTCTCCCCAAGCCACGACTGTCTGTCTGCGTGTCTGTCTGTGTGTCAGGCAGTGAGAAGGTTGTTGGCCACCCACTGCATGGCTTCCTCCACCGAGCCACCGAACTCCACCCTGCCATTGCAGTGCTCACACACATAGTGGGGCTCCTCCAGCAGCTTCACCATCGGCAGCTGTTTGTCCTCCTCGCGGCCCTCGTTCTGCCTCTTGCGCTCCTCATTCTCCTTCTTGCGTCGGTCGTTCTCGGCCCTCACGCGGCTGAGATTGCGGTGCACTCTGGCCTTGTTGGCATCGTAGCACTTGGGGCACACCCGGAGGTGTCGGCAGGGCATGTAGACGACCGACGCGGGCGCGTCCATGCACAGACTGCACTCGCCACCCTGGGGCTGTGGCTGCTGTGGCTGCTGTGGCTGGTGTGTGGGTGGGGGTGGTGCCGATGAGCTGCTGCTGGACGAGGAGGGCTGGTGGTGGTGCGATGACTGCTTTGCGGCCATTTTGGCAATCCTGTCAAGCAGGACACCATTGAACGAAGTGAATGAGATATGCGATATGCGAAAATCGCACTTACGTCCATTGCGCCTCTTGCAGCTGCCGTACTAGCGCCTCCTCCTTCTCCTTAGCCTCCTGCACCTCTCGAGCCCTCCGCTTGGCCTCCTGGTCCTTTTGTTTGGCCTCCTGCTGAGTCTGCTCCAGTTGGCGGCATAGCTGGTCCACCAGATGCTCGCTGTTGGAGGCCGCCGCGGCGCCCATCACCGCACCAAACCTACACACAAGCACGTAGCAGCCAGGGAACAGAGTGATACGTGCTATCGTTCCCTCTCGTCTCTGCCTGCCTCTGTGTACCCCCTGGACGGGCCGCCATTGCCGCCCTGAATAGCCCAGGCCGTCTCAGCCGCAGCGAAGGGGTCGGCTGCGCTGCTCGTTGAGGGCGGCTGGTATCCTGCCTCCTCATACTCGAAAATGGGCGGCGGGGGCGGCACATACATGTCTTCATCATCACCACTGTCATAGCCATAGAAGGGGTTAGCCGACAGCCCACCACCACCATCACTAGCTGTAGCGGCAGCGGCAGCAGCTGGGGTTGGGCTATACGGGACAAGATTGGGGAAACCAAATGGATGTGCGGAAGGAGCGCCGGACGGCTGTGGGCCGCCATTGTAGCTGACAGGGATAGGGGAACCAATCGGATGGAAACCACTGCACGCCAAAGCAGGCGACAAGAAATCAATGAAATCGTTGCTGACAGACATCACATGCCCGTGTTACTTTGGGTCGATCGGTGGCTGTGGTGGGGGCGGCGGTGGAAAGGCCGGCGGCGGCGGCACGCAGTACATGTCGTCACCGCCACTGTCATAGAATGGATCTGCCGACAGCCCACCAGCGCCACGACCACCAGCAGCGGCAGCAGCAGCCGGTGGTACTGGCCCGACAGGCGCATTGGCGAAGAAGCGACTCAGCGAAGGACCACCAGTAGACAGACTGGGACACACAGTAGGGGAAAAAGCGATCATTGCGATCGGATCACAGCGCTCATTGTGTGCGGCCATCTCATCTCGGCCCCTCGCCACGTGTCGGCTGCAGTCGGTCGTCTTGTCGCTCTGCTGCTGCAGCGACGGCCTGGTGCGCAGCTCCTCGGCCGACGGGAGTCGGTGGGGGATGGAGGGAGGAGGGGGCGGGTGGGGGGAAAACATCGTTATGAGGCCCCTCCCCGCCCCACGACCTCCCACATGCCGAAAGGGAGGCGACACACCGCCAGACGGACTGTCATCGTCAGACAGCAGTGGCGATGGACGCTTCGGCAGAGGAGGGGCCAGCCCCCCATTGCCAGGTGACGACTTGAAGCGGCCCTTGGGGAACTGGGCGCTTGAGAGGGGAATGGGGGCGGGCATCCGAATGGGGGCATTGCCGCCGCGATAACGGTCCTCATTGGCGGCAGGTGCAGGGCGGCCCGTTTGCCCCGTCTGAGTGGTCCGGAGTGCTGGTGGGAGTGAGGGGCTGGGCGGCTGGCTCGGCTGAGTTGTGGGCTTCGGAGTGGGCTTGGTGGCGTGTTTGCCTTTGCTATTCTTCTTCTTGCCCTCGCTCAGCTGTTGCCGTGCGTGTTGCCCGAATGCCGAGTTGAGCAGCATAGCGTCGCCGTCCTCATCATCACTGTCACCGTCGCTTCCACCAGCCGCCGACTTTGCTGCATCGCCACCATCACCAGGCCGGTCGCTGCCCGCAGCGGCTGACACGGATGGCACACCAGACGCACCAGACCTGCAAAGAAAGAGATCGACACGCACACAGAGGAAGCGAATGTGCCGGGGCATCTCGTCAAGTGGGTGGATTGCTCACGTGTCGGCGATGGACGAAGAGGGCTCCGGCTGACTCGCCTCAACCTCATCCGCAGCAGAAGCCCGACTGCACACACACACATGAGGTAAACACTCCCGCCAGCCATGGTCTTTGGTGTGGATGGCTTTCCTACCTGGTGGATGCGGCGGTGGAGGGCACCGATGGCTCAATCACCGCATCGGAGGGGCTCGCCGCATCCCCAGCTGCAGCCTCCTGCTGCTGCTGCTGGTGGTGTCCCTTGCCGCCCTTGTTCGCTTTTTGCCCTTGCCCTTTTTCTCTTTGGCCTCCTTCTCACGTCGCTCCTCGGCGAGGAGGGCCTCTTGCATCCGCTTCGCCTTGGCCTCCTGGGCCGCCAACTGGGCGGCCGAGATGGCGGTTTCGGGCTTGGCCTTGGTGTCCTTCTGGTGCTGCTGGGCGAGGGAAGTGAAGAATTCCAAGACCTGTTGGGGCACAGAGATGGGTGGAGAGGAGAGTCTCGTGCTGTGCAGGAGCGTTGCTCACTTGTGAAGACGCCTTCGTGCCGCTGCTGCGCTTCCGGACCGCCTTGACCGACTCGAACTGACATGGTGGCACACAGTCAGTCAGTCAGGAGGGCACAGCACACACGACCCTCGGTTAACGTACCTGCAGTATCTGCCCGACGATGGGATTCGGTGTGCCTCTGGCGACCAGCGACTTGCCATAGCTGACATGCATCACACAGCGACAAACAGACACACTAATGGATGTGCCGGCCCTCCTTGTCTGCAGCACATGGCTCACCTGACGATGCTCTTGAGAATGTCGACAGCCGTCTTGCGTTCACTGTCAGTGATACCCGCCCACTCCTCTGCACTGAGATGTCCTTGTGCGTCTTTGACCAGCATGCCACATATGGCCTCTGCCAGTCCATCGGTCCCCAACACCTACACACAAACAAACGCACCACCGCAGCACTCTCGTCCAAATGAGATGGGAGGTCCGTGACCTTCCTTTGCTGACCTTTCGATCTCTCTGACTGAGCGTCTTGACACAAATCATGCAGAGGTTCATCATAGTCACGCCCGTCCTCTCGGCGTTGTCCAGGAGTGAGATGAGGGTGGACATAAAGCCCGACTCGACCACAAGGCCAGCCTCCCCACCATCTGCACACACACACCCCAATACACACACTCACACACACATAGTTGAGGGACTTTAGGAGCTTCACGAGCTCACAGACGGACCTATCATGGCCATCGCCGGCATCAGCAGAGCGGTCGCTGTGAACAGTCCGAGGGAGATCGGCATACCCTTGTACGTGTAGTCCATGCCCAATGCGTTCACCACCTTGTCGCGGATGGCGGCATCCAAAATGAGACGACTAAGCGGCTGCATCGGCAGAGGGGCAGCGGCCGTGATCTTGGCCACACCGTTCTGTTCGATCAGGTCCCATAATTGGCCTTCCCCAATAGCACCCACACCCGTAGACACACACGCAGTCCAGGTGCATGACGGACGCTCCCACGCCATCCCTTCCATTGCCTACCTTTCTTCTTTCGGACGCAGAGGACGATGGCGGCCAGGAGGAGAGCTCCCACGGTGGAGATCGCCGCCAAGCACAGGGGAGAGGAAGGATCGGACGCCGCGATGCGGTTCAGCAGCGTGTCTATGTGCGCGTAGACGTGTGTGTTGAGAGCCGCCTTGATGGCCGGCCACTCCGTCACGATACCTGCCAAGACAAAGGACAGCAGCCTCGTTCAAAGAGCATTTCAACGTGCACTTTTCTGACCTTCTCGTGGGGAGTCCCGTAGATACTCTGCGGCATGGACCAGCGGCAGTAAGAAGCGGCACGTCCCCACTGGTCGCTCATCAGTCAGCTGCTTCAGGCTCTCGACGAAAATGGAGAAGAACTCGAGCACGAGTTGAAATGATGGGCCGACGGGGCTGGTCGCGAACAGGTTCTTCAGCATCACGAAGGCCTCGTTAACGACACGTGCGTGTCTGCGCTCACAAATGAGACTCATCGCCTGCCGGAGGGTCGTTTGGTGGGTCTGAAGGAAGCTCGCGCGGAGCTGCGGCCCTCCTGAAGCTTCAAGGGCGGTGGCCGCCTCAAGAGCGTATCGAATAAAGCGCAGTCTCGCATATGTCACCACATCGATGGCACGGGGCAGCGGCTCGTCGGCTGACGATGCCTGGACGAAAGCAGACGCGATGTTGCTGTCGACCTCCCCGCCCAGGTCACCCCCCTCCCCTCCTCCCTCCTCAAGCTGCTTCCATGTGACGATCTCGAAGATGTCCTGGATGGCCGCAACCCGATTTGACGAGGGCATGAAGGACAGGAGGCCTCTCGAGAAGGGGATGTCGAGTACGGCGCCAATCACCAGCTGAAGAGTAGACTTGGCATTGCTGCCGTCCACCAGACACGTCAGGATGCGGCGGAAGGCCTCCCTGTCCTTGCCAAACCTCACCGCCAACCGCCTGACAAATGCATCGATTTCGGCACCCGTTGCGCTACCAAGGCAGCCGGCAACGTCTTTGACTGCCGCAGTGAATGTGTCGATGTCGTCCGAGAAGAGGCCGTCCTCCAGCCCATCGAGGCCGCCAGACGATGTCGATGGGTGAGGCGGCGAGGGCGGACCTGACGCATGATGAGTCTGAGTGGCTGTCTTGGGCTTGACCGGGCGGCGCGATCGGTCCGCCGCGGCTGAGCTGCTGCACGCGCTGGCCGCCTTGGGTAGCGAATCGATGAACGACGACACCTATAGAAACGGGAGGATGGCATCACCGACCCACCTTGTTTGGTAGTGTGGTCTCATTGGCTTCGTCCCTCACCTCTGCTGACAGGTCACGGCGGCCTCTCAGCTGCTGGACGGCCTCACACTGGCAGTAAACCACACAGACAGACACGGACACGTTGCTATCGACCCGCGGGTGAATGCTTGCACTCACCTGAACGATCTGATCGACGAACGGGTTGCTTGTGGCCTTGCCCTTAGTGACCAACTCATGACCCCCTCTGCAGGACAGCCCATGACAGACACGCATGCATGCAGCCTGTAGGGCCAGCTCCCACCGTCAATCCTCCGCTCACTTGATCAACTGCTGGAGGACGTCGACGATGCAGTCGACAGGTACCGGCCCCACAGATTCGGTCAATAGCTGGCAGACAGCTTCTACCACCCGACGACCTGGGCCAACGTCTCCCGAATCTGTGAAGGGAAACACAGCATACACCCAGCCCTAGCTTTACATCTCACTTTGTGTCCCTCCTGCGCCCCTCTCTCTCTCTCTCTCTCTCCCTCCCTCTTAATGGCCATTCTGTCTGACCGATAGCGAATCCTGCCGGTATCATCATACAGCCGAGTATTGCGGAGTAGGCGGTTGGCGGCAGCTCGATGTCCCGGTCACGAAGGGCACTTGCCGCTTCAACGGCTCTGATGATCAGCGAGGGGTTGTCAAGCAGCGGCCGGCATGACAACAGGGGGAAGGGGTGGCGCGATTGAGTGCTCAAAGCAGCGGCGCACACTGTGATTGCACCCAGTGTGGCCGCCGCCACAGCCAACGTCCCTCCTTCCGCCGAGGTGATGAGTCTCACGAGCGTGTCCACGTGTGCACAAAGGTGCTGTTCGAGCAGCCGCCTCACGTCCTTCTGGCGCAGAGCTGATGAACGGACACACACACGACACGGGCTAAGTGCTCATTTCTACTCCATCAGCTCTTGTGTGTTTGCATCTTACATCTGCTCTGCCTCTCTGAGGCTGCGTGGGCAAGCAGAGGAGGTAGAACAGCTACATACGACCACCTCTGTGCATCCATGCAGGTCGCCCCTTCCGCCAGGGACATCAGCTGGTCCGTCAGCAGTGTGAATAAAGGGAGGGAGAGGTGGAGGGGAATGGGCGTGGGGTCCGCATCGGGGGAAGATGACGATGGGTTGACAGGCTGCAGCAGCAATTTCACGACGGAAAACGCCGGTGCCGAAGCGGAAAACGCCGGAGACCCATCGGTATCGGTGCGGATGACCTTCAGACACTGCTTGATGGTGGTCTGATGGTTGGCGAGCACTGAGTCTCGGAGACGAGCGCCCTCCTCGGGTGCAGCGGCACGCAGGGCCCGAAGCACCGAGGCAAGAAGCCCCAGTCGCACCGGCGTCATGACATCCACTGCAGCATCAGCTTTGAGGATGTGTTTGACGTATAGGCTCTCGTCAGGCCCATAGCAGCGGCTGCCGCCCTCTGCGGCCTGCCTCCAGGTCACCACGTCCACAATGACAGCAGCCACATCGACCAGCTGAGATTGCTGCAATGCTGCAAGATCGGCCTCGATCTCTATAAAAAGAACTCCGAGCAGATCTGCCGCAGCCAGGTGGGTCTCTTTGTCGCTGTCGTCCGTCAGCCGCACCAGGATGCGACGCAGAGCATCTTTGTCGAGAAGCCGGGCGGTCACACCTCGGACCTGCGCGACAGTAAGGCGGCAATTGATGCACGCACCGACGAACTTCCGCACTGCCCCTGTGAAGGCCTCGCCCGATGACGAAAGGAGATCTGCGCCAATGGCATCGTTGGCGGTCTGGCTCAGCAGCTCAGGGGCCTCATTGTGGCCCTTCCGATTCATGAGGCGGCGGTTGGTTGGTTGGTTATTGTGTTTGACGAGACTCTCTCTGTGACCCACGAGCCGCCTAGGGTGCTCCCTGAAACCGCTGATAAGCTGTGCAAGCTCGCAGTCTGAGCCCAAGAGGCCTTCCTGGTGAGCGCACAGGCACTTAGCACACGACAGAGAAGGCGGTTCAGACAGATAAGCCGACACATGACCGCAGAGAGGCAGATCTGTGCAGCCAGGGGACGTGAGGGAAGACCAGGCATCATGGAGGGCGATAGCGTGATCAGAGGGGGCATTGGGACGGTCAGGAAGCTGTGTCGAGCCAGCGTAGCAGCCGAGACCTCGTCAGAAGGTGTGGCACACCGGTTGTGGTTGTTGCTTGTGTGTGGTGTTGCTGTCAGTGTGAGCGAGGATGGCTCCCAAGGTGCAGAAGTCCAAGGAGGCCAAAGCCAAGGCCGCCGCGGCAGGAGGGAGGCAAAAGAAGAAGGCACGCTCACAACCACACACCACACACCACACACGCAACGACGGACACACAGCTGATGTGGTGTGTGTGTGTGTGTGTGTCTGGGTGGTGCGTGTGCGTTGGCGAGTGCAGAAGTGGTCGAAGGGCAAGGTCCGCGAGAAGGCCAACAATGCGGTCATGTTTGACAAGGAGACCTTCGACAAGCTCATGAAGGAGATCCCCAAGGCCAAACTCATCACGCCAGCCATCATCGCTGAACGACTCAAAGTCAACGGTACGCCAGTCAGCCCAACCTCCCAACCGCCAAAACTACACACACTCGCCGCATGACGCATATGGTGTGGGTGTGGGTGTGGGCCCATGTGTACGCAGGTAGCCTCGCCCGTGCGGCCATCCGTGACTTGAAGGCCAAGGGTTTGATCAAGATGGTGGGCGACCACCACCACGCGCAGCAAATCTACACCAGAAACACCGGCTAGGCGGGATCACTGGCGTGGGTGGGCGAGCTGTGTGTGGGTGTGGGGGGTTTGAAGGGGCGGGAAATGAATGCGACACCGTGTGCCGGATGGTTGTGCGAACTTTGACGGACCGTGACGGACCGCAGGCAATCTTCTGTGTGTGTGTGGATGCACCATTCGGGATGTGAAATCGATTCGATTTGACGTGGCATTCACATCAAAAACACCGAGGAAGGTCCACTCCACTCGACTCACAGGCAGACTCACCCGATAGCAAAACCACACCCTCCCAAACACGGCATACCATACAGGTAGTGCACCTCTCTCCCGCCCACAAATCCACCAGCCTGTAAGCCAACAACACGACGTAGTACTGGACCACTCCCACCTCTCTCTCCTCTCCCTTCTCTCCCTCCTCTCCCTCCCCCTTGGCCCCGTCCCCCAGCCAGTCACCCCGTCCTGCCCCTCTTGAACCGCCGCTTCTGCTGCTCACTCTCATCGCTGGACGACAATGCCTCCAGGTATATCGGCACCGGACCCCTCTGCTGCTGCTGCTGCTGTGCCATTGGTGGTGGTGCTGGTGGTTCGTAGTCCTCTGCCTCCAGGTCGATCACCTCCGGCTCGACTCGCTGCTGCCGCTGGTGCTGGAGCTGGTTGTGGCGGTGTGGGTGGCTGGCTGCGGGGCGTGCTGATGACGCCGCTGCGGGCGCTGCAGCAGCTGGTGCAGGGAGGGCCGACGAGGTGTCGATCATGATGGAGTTGCTGGGCGTGCCTACAGGCGGGAGCACCCGTGATTTGTGTGGTGTGTGGTGTGTGTTGCGTTTACGGCTCATACTTGCTCTGCGCGCATTGGGGTCGCGAATCCTGCCCTTCTTCTCGGCGTCCTCCTCCTTCTTGGCCTCCTGGGCATGATCCACAAAGATGCCCACACCCACTCCCAGCGACTGAACAGTGGGTACAGGTACACACACATACGCACACGGAGAGATCATGCACAGATGCATTGTGTGGTTCTTTGTCTGGCTGACTCACTCCCTCACTGACCTCGTTGTCAGGTGGCGGCCACGGTCTCCTTCTTGCGTGTAGGATCGGGTCCTTCGGCGAGATGATGCCCAGCGAGCATAGCAGCGACGCAGAGGGGTCCAGCGGGGGGTCCAGCCCTTGAAACAGCCGACTCAACATCTGAGGGAGGGCAACATGAGGGATGGGATTGCAACACCATCGATGTGGCTGGGCGGCTGGCTGGGTGGGTCGATGCGTCGTCACCTGGTATGCGAACTGGAATGCCACTCGCACCCGCGGCATCTGGAAGGCATTGCGGCCCAAATCAGTATCGGGATCCTACACACCATGTATGTCACACAGTAGATCGGTGCAATCGAAATTCGTGCATACAGTCCTGTAGCTGACCAGTGGGCTCTCGAATGCGAGAAGGTCGCGTCGATCGGCGTACAAGAAGCCGCGCTGCCGCTTGTTGAAGTACCGTCCCCGGCCCTCCACCCTGCACATGAGAGAGCAGAGACACATGCACAGTTGCGTGCACATGTTGTGTGTCCATGTGTCGATGTGGCTGGATGGGTGGTTTGCGCACGATATGCCGACGACGTCGTATCTCAAGTCGTTGCCGTAGAGCTTCATGAAGTCGTACAAGTAGTGACCTGAATGAACAAGGGAATGAAGAGACACACAGAAGACGTTCGGAGCGTCCTGTCGATGCACTCATTGATGCGCACTCAACTCCCTGACCGAGCGATGTGGTCTTGTATCTGTTCTTGGAGCTGGTGGCCGGGTGGTGCTGCAGAAAACTCAACACCTGACGGACGCAGGCAGGAAGACGCCGCACATGAGTGCACGCAGGTCTCCCCGCCTCTCTGTGTACCATCCCGAAGAGCAGGTACGACCCGACGCCGCCACGGTACGTCTCAGCGAGATTGCGCTGTGCGCAGACCAGGAGAAACCACACATCATACACACATGCACACAGGTGTGTGTCATCACTCGTCTCTCCCACCTGTTGCAGGAACAGCTTGAGCAGCAGCAGCATCGGACGCAACACGGGATACTCCTTCAACTGACCAACACACACTCACTCACTCACCCATGCAGCCACGCACCGACTCACTGCTTCACGCACCTTCTGCACGATGAGGTCAGTGGTGGTGATGGCGGAGGGCTGGTTGAAGCTGATGTCGACGGGGACGCCCCGCTCCTTGTCGATGAACTTGACGATCGGCACCTTGGCGCGGGTTATCACCTCCATCGCACGCGCTATCTTCATCTTGAGCAGGTGACTCGCCAACTTCTTCAACGCGTTCTGCCCACTGGGGGGACCTGACACACACACACACACACACACACATCCAGTTGTTCACACATGGCCGCACATGTGTCTGTCTGTCTGTCGTGTGGACTCACCGTCGACTACGATGTCGAGGTCGCCATTGGGCAGGTACAGCCCAGTGCGATCTACAAATCATTGGGGCGCGGTGCACAGACCGAGAGAGACCAATGGTGTGGTGGACGTATGCATCCAGGCGTACACGTACATGATCCAAATGCGTCCACTGTCGCATTGGGCCAGATCGACCGCACAGCCTCCCGCACACGACTCAGCAACTGAATCAGCAGCCAAACGATGCATGCATCGATGTGCCCACGGACCCTGTCACCAATTGCCATTCGATCTACCTTTCGTCTGAGTGTGCGTTCCTCCTTGGCGGGGTCAATCCAGCGGCAGAACTGAACTATCTCCTCGTGCAGCCGCAGCGCCGCATTCTGACACAACGCAGCGCTGAATGCACCCATCAACCACGGAGGACGCAACGCGCTCTCCTGGGAGCGCACGCACACACGCGCACGCACACACACACGCACAGATGTGCACGCATGATGGTCATGGACACAGAAAGGCGTTTGCGCTGTCCTTACGTCGTCGTCGGCTTCCATCGCGTCTGTGAGAGGTGACATTTCGGGAAGAGATGGATCAGACGCCACGCGCTGCACGGCATCCATGCTACTCCTACACGCACACACGCACACGAATCGCCAGCACATGCGCTTCTGTGTCAGTTGCTCGGTGTATGCGCACCTCTGTCGCTTTCTGCTGGTCTGTCTGTCGACTGCATTATGAGCTCGTGCCGGCGGCCGCTCTGGCGAGAAGAGGATGACGTCCGCACCGCTGGCCGGCCTGTCATCCTCCTGTTGTGGTTGCTGCTGCTGCGACGACTGACGACGAACGGTAAGCAAGTCCTGCATGCATCAGAAGAGAGCAGAAACAACCATAGTGATTTCCCGTGTCACATCTGTCTGGGCGTGTCACATCTGTCTGTCATTGCTCGCCCTTTCCTTTGCGGACCCACCCTGATCTTCTGGTTGTGTTGGGCCTGTGCTTTGTTCTTCTCTTCGTCCTCAAGCAGGTAGGCGTCGGCTGCGGGGATGAAAAGCGATGCGTCGGCAGGCCTACTCGCGGCAGGCTCGGTGAGAGAGCGAAGAGGCTGGTTCGACGCCGCCGCCTCAGACGGTGGTGGCGGCTGCATCGCAACGTCCGTATCACCCATTTCTGCTACGAATAGCGCTTGCGCGCTTGTCTTCCCAATTCCCTCGTGGGAGCAGTTTTACAGAACCCCAAGCCTGCAGTGCGAGCTTGAAGCCAAAGGTCCAAGAAGGTGCGATTCTTACCAGAAGGGGGAAAGAGAGTGGCTCTAAGATGGGTGTCTGTCACTCCCTTCAACAAGATCTCGGCCAGCCGGGAAGCGAGCTCGGAAAGCGCTGGCGGGAAGCGCTAACGGGAACACCTCCCCCCTTGGTATCTTTGTCCCGACATGAAGGTCTTCTGCCTGCTGCTGCTCATTGCCCTCGCGGGCGTCGCCAACTGCCAGATCCGCAGACTGCAAGCGGAACGTGAGCCACTCCCCTCCACTCCACTGATGCATGATGCGCGTGGCCGCGCTTGAGATTTGACAGATATGCATTCTCCTTCTGTGCCGTCTCTCCCTGTGCACGTGGCTTCTTCATGCAGCGGCTCCCAGGTTCATCGGCGAGAATGGCGAGGAGGTTGAGGTCGCACCGGAGGAGGTCGACAGGGTGAATCGCCTGAATGCCATCTCCACTGTCCTCATGGAGAACGCCGCGGAGGGCATCGAGGTGGTCATGCACGGCGACCGCGTGTTCACCAGGACCGGCGGTGGTGACGAGGATGACCCTAGGATGAAGCTCCTCAACCTACGTATGATCACTGATGCACACACACACACACGCTGGGAGAGAGAGAGACGCACACGTGTGTGTGTGGCCACATGCAGCTGCCTGGTATGCGGATATCTCTGAGCCTGTCGAGAGAGATAGCAACGGCACCAATGTTACTTCTGAGCAAGCCCCATGCCCCAGTAAGCGGCGAGAAGGAGGGAAGGGCATGCTTGTCGTTTCATTTACCGGCTGTCTTGTGTGTTTGTGTCTGTCTGTCTTGTGGGCGTCGATTGAATGCAGAGATCCACGGGCCTCAGTTCATCTTTCCTGTCTCCGCGGGGCAGACAAGGACCATCAGAAGCTCAGTCAACCCTCGTGCATTCGATGCTCACAACTGGAAGCTCACGTCCCTCGGTCGAATGCGTCTGGAAATCTGCGAGATTCAGTACTCACTACGGATCCATTGTCTACACATACATATTCGCTACGATTTGTCCGTGTGCATCGCAGACTCGGCTTTGACGACTGCATCGGGGCGGACGGGGGGACAGCATTTACGAGTGTCTGGGTCAGGGCTTTTTCATGGCTCGGCCTCCATAATTACAGGGTCCAGGTACGTACGCCGGGTCTCCGCATTGCCGTGCAGGAGACCCTGCCCCTACGGATACCCTGCCTTGCACGCGTTCCATCTGTTTATGTAGATCACATGCAACAACAGCATCATCCCGTGCACTGCAATCGTAAGCGAGCGAACATGCGACTAGACAAACAGCGAAGGCCCACTGAGCGCCCGTGCTGGGTTTGCATGTGTATTGTGTTTCCAGGTCGTCACTGGCTATGACTTTGATCCAACTGTCTGCAATCGGCCCTCGGGCCCCGTGAATTTTATGCTCTAAGATGGGATCACAAGACGGCATCACTCCTCTCTGTAGCGTCCTGACACATGCGTCCTGACACATGCACACAATCGTTGTTTCCGTTCGTGATTTCTGCTGTGTGTCATGTGGTGTCACGGTGAATTCATTGGCTGTTTGCGTGCGTGGAGTGGTGGGTGGGGCCGGGGGGCTACCATGCGCTGGCCGCTGCGCCACTGATACCATTCAGTCAGCGTATGCGTAGCTCGTGCGCACACACGTACTTGCTCCTTCGATATATTGGTCTGATTCACTTTTTTTGTCGGTCATCTTGTCGTCGTGCAGTGATGAGCTGATCAGGTCGATCTGAGAGAGGCTGTGAGGCCTCTTGATTGGGTTGGTGGGTACATGTCTGTGAGAGTTCCTTTGAGGCGGGTTGCCTTCTGTCCTGTCGTGTGCTGTCCTTGAACCAATGTGACTCTCGTGAAAAGCGAAGCCGTTGCCTCTGTTTGGGTGGTGTCTGTGTCATGTGAGACACTCATCCGTAGGACGGTAGGTAGGCCGTACGGTACGGAAAGGAGGCTGTTCTCTCTCCACACAGAAAGGGGCATGCAGTGACATGTGCGCATGGCTGGGTGTGTAGGTGTTGTGTTGTGTGGGAGTGTGTGTGTTTGTATGGCTGTGTGGGTGGCGGGGCACAGCCATAGTGGCATAGCGAGGGGAAGGTCACACACGTGCGGTGCGGTCTCGCTTCTCTATATTTGTTGGTCTTTTCCCTTACCTCGCTGGATCTATGGGTGCATGTGTGGCGTGGTTTGGTGCTGTGTGTCTGTCGCTCGGGCAGTGGAAATCGTGAGTTCCTGGCAGGGTCGGGTCGGCAGACACACATGAATGATGGAATCGATGGATGAATGGATGGATGGGGAGAACACGTGTGAGTGAGATGTGACGACGTGACGATGTTGCATTGCGTTGTGGGACACATACACGGGCATGAGAGCACTCAACATTCCACAATCGTACGCAAGTACACAGGCAACAAGGCGCCCTGGCTCATACAACGTGTGACTCGCTTCGAGATCTTCTCAATATTGATTCATTGAATTAGCTGACTTGACTGACTATGCTGATGCTGACAACACAGTGCAAAAGCGGTTCATGAGTTCCGATCGCCACTGCGAGCTGAAACAGGGAAGCGAAGGGTCACTTTCGCAAAGCAGCAGCAGATGCCTTCAAGATGAGTGTTCGTCGCAGCCTTCAAGATCCGCAGCCTGCCAGTCTGCGGCATTCATCAAGCATCGCAATTGCTGGATGCGGCGGCAGGTGCGAACATAGCGACGCTGCCCGAAGCCGCCGATATCGCTGATGTGCTGCAGCATGCCTGTGTGTGTCTTCTCAGTCATAGATCTGCTCGTCGCTCTCGCCATTTTCGTGCGCTAACGGGCGGCGATCCGGAAGGTTCCGAAGCGCAACGGGGGATCGAGAGAGAGGGCGGCAACGACGCAGCAGCAACGGCGGGAGGTAACGGGGCCGTTACCGGTCCACGTTAACTCTTGCAAAGCTCCTCTTAGCACTCTTGTCAAATCCACCAGCCCTCTCACCGAAGCTTCTCTTTCCCTTCTCCTTCACTTCAACGATGATGGTTCGTGTCGGCCTGCTGCTTCTCCTTGCGTGTGGACTCGCCCAATGCCAGCTGCGGAAACTGCAGCCAGGTACGTCAGGTGCATGGGTGGCTGATGGCTGCGCTGGGTCTCATCTTGGCTTGCTTTGCCTCGTGTGCCTGGTATCGACTTGATCAGCTGACAATGGCGGGGAGATGATTGAGATGCCGATTGAGCAGGCGCAGGACCTGATAAAACAGGCCAAGATCGGATCGCTGATGCGGGGCGAGGAATTTGCTTCAAATGGCGTCAGGGTCTCCATGTACGACAACCGCCTGTGGACGAGCACATACGACAGCCCCGACGAGATCCAGGCGGGCGGTAAGTCCATGACACGAGCGAGACATAAGACCTGAGTGCATCGAGTCTCTCCCGTTTGTGACACTTAGGTCGTTGGGATGAGGGCATCGCCCGACCGGTCAAGAGAGACAGAAATAACACCGTTGTGCTGGAGGAACAGGAAAGATGCGACAGTAAGAAAAAGCCGGGCGGAATAGCTGGAGTGTATATATATATATCTCTGTGTGTGTGTGTGTGTGTGTGTGATGTGCAGAGATACACAACAAACGATACAGAAGAAGACGGGTTGACAGCTACACCGACATTAAAGATGATAATGGCAACGATGAGTGGACCGTAAAGCAGGGCGAATGGAAGACCTGGAACGTCCGAAGCCGTCTGTCCGATGCCACACTGGAAATCTGCAAGGCCGATGGGTAAGTTGAGCAAGCCAGCCTCAGCACACAGCGTCTCTGTGCACCACTGTCTGTGTGCGTGTGTATTTGTGTCCAGCACCTCGTGCAAGACGTCGAGCGACTGGACCATTGTTCCGGCCTACAGGACCAACACATGGATCAAAGTCACCAACAGTGGGGCGGCGGATGCCAAGTACAAAGTCAGGGTACGCATGGACAACCGGCCATTAGGCGCGCACACGCACGCACAAACACAAACATAAACACAAACACACACACACACACCTACCTCTTCGTGTGCCATGCGCCTGTGTAGGTCCGCTGTGACAACCTACTCTTCCGCTGTAGCTTCCGAGTCAAGGGTTACCACAATGATAATGACGGATCGAAGTGCATTAAGGTTGACGAGATCGATGGTCCTGTCAATGACATGGCCTGATTGGATGACGTGCGATGAGGAGTGGGCCGGGAGATGGCAGGGTCTGATTGATTTCTCTCATATGCGTGAATGAAAAGTGTAATTACTTCGTATGATGTTGCATGAATGTCTGACCCACTTTTCGGCATGGCCTTTTTTTGTGGGCGCAAGTGTCGCTTTCTTTCGTGTCGTGTTTTGATTTCTGCCATGCGGGCGTTAGCCAGGCAGCCAGCCAGCCAGGCAGCCAGCCAGGCACGGCTGACATGGCCGCAGGAGATGGGTGGGTGCACGTGTGTTGCTTTGCATGTGTGCGTGTGGGTGCCGGGGCGCGGAGCCATAGCGGCACACAGACGTGGGCTGTCTCTTCACTTGTTAGTCAGGCTTTTCCTTTCTGCTGCGACTCATCCATACGTACGGATGATAGTAGACACATAGCCATGGTGCCGTGCCGTGGATGTGAGTGTGTTTGTCGACTGGTCCATGAGCTCCAAATCGGGAGCCCCTGACGATTCGGCAGACACACGTGGGTGAGTGGTGGAATGGATGGCATGCCTGGGACGGGAGGGCGACTAGGGACATTGATTCATACCTACATGGCGATATCTGGATGGATGAGACCGCTTTGCGTTCATGGCTGATGAGACCTGTTTGTGAGATCACCTCTCGACATCTCCCGGATTGGTTCTTCAGCATCCACTGTGACTGACGACAAGTTGGTTGAACTAGTAACAAACACCACCACGGATCAGTGTGCAAGGCCTCACACAAAAGAAGACTCACACGCACTTACACACGTGCATACCCATACCAAGGCAGCACGCAGCTCGCCACCTTTGACTGGACGCATCACTTATCCATCCATCCATCCGTCTACTTGGTCCATCTCTCCACCTCGATCACTTAAAAGGGCACACATGCCTTCCTGCCTGCCTGCCTGCCTCTATCGCTCTGTTTCGCCACCTCCCCTGCCGGCCATCAGAAGATCTGCGATGGCCCCGACGTGTCTATAATCGACACAGGGCGGTCGACAGTCGTACTGCGTCCCCCACCGCCCCCGCCCTTGCCGCTCTTGTCCCCTCCTGCCTGGCCGCCTGCCGCCTGTGTGTGTGAGGCGACGAAGCCTTCGGGCAGCAATGGCGGGTCACCCATGGCGGCCATGAGGTTGTCCCACAGCACGTGGTGGTAGATGGGTCGTGGGATGAGCAGCGGCAGGGTGGGGGGCGTGGGCTGCTCCACCAGGGTGTAGAAGAGCATGTAGGCCGTGGCGTACCCGTTGACGCGCTCGTTGAGCTTGTCGACGTCGAATTTGCTCACCACGCTGTCGTTGAACTCGTACCAGTCCTCCCCAGCGGCATCCTTGCCGTCCCCCTTCTGCTGCTGCAGTGCGTCGGCCCCGCTGCTGCCAACGCCGCTCATAATGGCGTCCGCCCGCCGTGAGTCGCTCTCCTCGCCCCGCAGCACCGCCCTGGTAGTGCTGCCGATGTTGAAGTAGTGGCCGGAGTACGGCGTGGCCCCCTGGTGCACCACCACGCTGTAGAGGGCGTATGGCGCGCTGCCCTCGCTCGCCAGGCCGGCCGTGGCGCTCATCTGCGACTGGCATGCGGAGGGGGCGGGCGGGAGGACGGGAGGGCCTGAGGGAATGGCGCCCTTGATGTTTGGCGCGTGGATGATCTGGTGATGCTGCAGGGCGAGAGTGGGTGGTGGTGCGGTGGTGGATGGGGAGGGCATTGGTGGCTGGGCCTGCGTGTGCAGGGGCAGGTTGAGCTTCCGCTCGACCGTCACGCGGGTGCTCTTCTTGTGCTGCAAACTGGTGCGGCGGTCGAACTCGAACCGGTTCAGAATCAGGATGAGGTGCTTGGGCTTCTCGATGACGAAGTACTGACGGTTGCACACGCCCTTCTCGCCACAGCCGTCGCACTTGTAGTCGCTCAACAGCTCACACGACAGAAACCGGTCGAGCAGGTCGCTCACCAGCATGCTCGCCTGCCGATCGCCCCCACTGCTGCCGCTGCTCGATGACGCCGCTCCTGGGGCCGCATTGTTGTTGGCGGGGAGAGATGACGTGTCTGTGGCCGCGTTTGCCGTGGAGGGCGGGTGGACAACGATGCTGTACTCAGAGGGAGGTGGGACGAGGGAGGGGTGGCCCGCAGGGGGCACCCCGCGGCTGTGGCCGGCGGGGTTCTCGCCACCTGGAATACATGAGACCACACACACACACACACACGGAGAAGGTCAAATCCACCCGCATGCATCATCCCCTCCCTGCCTCCTCCCGTACCCTTCAGTCCAAAGAAGGGTATGTGCCTCGGCTGCTGCGATCCAGGGAAGAACGACGCCTGTGAGCCCCGGCTCTTGCCGTGCCGGGGCGCACCGACCGCCTCGATGTCCTCCATACCCACACCCACCCCCACCCCCACACCCATACCCACGTCCACACCGATGCCTGATCCGGCGGGTGCTGGGCCTGTGAAGCCCCCCGTAGCACCTTGAGGCAAAACCGGCTTCATCCCGCCGCCCGAACCGCTCACGCCGCCGTCGCCCCCCCCGCCTGTCTTGTCGTACTGCCCTCCTGGTGGCTGTCCTTGGCCAGGCCCTGGACCGCCGTTGCTGCTGGGTGAGGGGGCCGGGGGGAAGGAGAAGGATGGCGGTGGGTGCGGTGGGTGCGGGTCGACCGGCAGACCGATGTCGTAGAAGGTCTCTGTGCGCACGTGGACGTGCCCACACGTGGGCCGGCTGCACTTGGTGATGCACAGCAGACGGCCGCTGAAGCAAGAATCGACGGCACACTTCTTCCGTGCATGTGACGACGAGGCTCCTGCCTCTGCTGTTGGTGCTGGTGGTGGTGCCTGGGAGTGCGATGACGACGCCGAGGACCCGCCGGCTGGTGTGCGTGAGGGTGACAGAGGGCGAGGGGGTGGGTGGGGTACAGGGGGCTGTGTGATGGCCGTTGAGCTGGGGCTCGATTGCGTCGAGATGAGGTGGTTGCCCGCACCGCCAAGTGCGTCCCACATCCACCTAGCCAGCTCCGTCACATCCTGAGACAGACAGACAGACAGACAGGAAAACGGTGCCGAGATGCACAAGATGCATACGACTTTGTGTCGTGTGCGGTGGCGTGTGTTGCCTCGCCCACCTGTTGCAGCCCTACGCCAAACGGCGTCCGCTCCGCGATCATCCTGGGGTTGAGGTAAAGCCGGGTGCTCAGATGGAGCCCACCGAACAGGTAGCCCAGCAGCGACTCTAGGCCCATGTCCATGTGCCGCCCGGCCTCACCCACACCCACACCCAGACCCACACCAGCCACACCGCCGCCCCTGCCTCTGCCTCGCTGGTTGATGTCCTTGAAGAGCCGCGCTGTGAAGGGCTCCGTGAGAAAGAGGGCCTGCAGGAAGCTCGCGAGGTAGCACGTGTTGCCGACATTCTGGAGGCCGATGAACTTGCTCCCTCCCGCTCGGCCAGGCAGGTTGACCACGGGGAGCGGCGGCGCGCCCCCACCCCCACCCCCATCGGCATCAGCACCAGGATTGGCGGCTCTGCTGCTGGTGGCGGTCTTGTGAATGTGTGGCGACGAGTTGTTGGACTTGTAGCAGCGGAGAGGGGTGCCGTTGTGCATCTTCCGCCGCTTGCGAGGGAGAGTGGGGGCGACGGGTGCAGGGGGGGGCGTGGCGGGCGCCATGGCCTCGTTGTCGTCGGTGTCGGTCTCTTCATCCGAGTACCACGAGATGGACTCCTCGTCGGTCTCGGCACCGCCCCCATCCTCGTCACACGCCGCCATGTGTGTGTCGCTGTCTGTGCTGGCGCCGTTGGTGGTGTCGGGTGCCTGAGTGGTGTTGCTGGTGGTGGGTGAGAGAAGGCACGCCAGGTGTGGGTTGCGCGAGAGGGCGGCGGCGAAGGGGGACGTCTCGGGGGTGAGCACATGCTGCAGGCCCTTGCGCACAGCGAGACTGCATCATGACACAAAGACACCACACAGACACAAGAGACATACATGGTGGGAATGAGAGAATTTCCGACGTGTCTTGACGCACCTGAGTGGCATCTTGTCCCTCAGCATGGCGACCAAGTCGTCCATCAGCTCCCGCAGCCGGCCCGCATCCACGTCCCTCTCCAGACCACACACACCGCCGCCCATACCGATCCTGTCAGCTGGCCGATCCTCCTCCGCATCAGCATGCCAGCCACGATACGCCAGCACCTCCCCTCTCGCCCGATACACATACCCCGGCGGCGCACAGCTGGTCGCCAGCAGAGACAGCACACCAGCCACTGAGAGAGCCGACAGGTCCGCCTCGAGACACAGCCGCATGAATGACGAGAGGAACAGGCGAAGCGATGGCGTCACGGGCCAGGGGCAGTCGGCGGCCAGCGGCTCCAGGTCACGATTGAAGAGGGAGCTGGTGTAGCAGCGTGCCAGCACCACCCACAGCCCCGTCAGCTTGACGAAAAGCCCCTCGGTGTGGGCGCGGCCCTCGTCGCCAGCGGGCTTCCCCGCGCCCCCCATGAGTATCACCTGCTGACACAGCGCGTATGCGGCCGCCTTGCCGCACCCCGCCTGTCCATCGCTGTTGCCGCTCTCTTGCTCGGCCTTTGCCAATGCCATCGACAGGACGGCCAGCAACGCCGGGGAGGGGTGGCCCTGGGGGTATGTGGCGAGAAATGGGGCCGATGCGGGCGGCGTGGCGGCCGTGTGAGAGTGGTCGCCGTGCATGAGGCGGTCGACAGTGCTCCACATGACGCTCAACGGCGTGCTCTGCGGGAGGGCCTGCGAGCTGGTCAGAAGCGACTCTGTTGGGGGCGTCGGTGGCAGCGGCGGGCGGCTGTCATCATTCTGGGGGGCCGGGAATGGCGACCTGTGGTTTGGCGGGAACAGATGGCGGTCGACATCAACGCAGATCCTCAGCGCCAGTCGCCGGATGCTCGTCGCGTCGGCGAGGGCGTCTCTGCGGGAGGGGTGGGGGAGGGGTGAGGCCAGCGCGTCCATGCACCGTATCAGCAGGTGCCGCAGGGTGAAGATGACCCGATGGTTGGCATTCAGGTACACCCGCCACGCCCCCACAAAGGCCTGAGATGCCGCGGTGGCCGGGGCGCCCGTGTGGATGTCGTGTGAGTGGTTGTAGCTCCAGACGTAGGGGTACACGGCCAGCAGCTGCAGCAGGGCCCGCTCCACACCCAGCTCAGCCACCTCCGACACACTCAGGCTGAACCGCCGACCTGACAGCACCTTCGAGACCACCAGGCAGCACGCCAACAGAGGCCACCGCTTCCCCTCCCCCGCCCAGCCGTCGAAGAGGACCTGCAGGAACCCGCAGAAGGCCGCTATGCCCGCGGCGGAAGCACCGACAGTGAGGCAGTGCTCGAGACGTGTGACGGTGGCCGGGCCGGATGACGCGCCCGCATGTTTGCGCGGGGGCGCATGTCCGCTGCTGCTGCCGCTGAATGTGAAGCTGGCCACCTTGTTGCTCTCGCCCGGCACCGGCAGAGATGACGCGGCGTTGGCCGATGCTGCCGCTGATGTGCTGCTCTCCGCAGAGGTGGGGAGGGGCGATTGGGAAGACGCCGCTTCTGACGGCGGTGGCTGGGTGATGGGATGCTCCTCCAGCAGGAACGTCTCCAGTGGGTGTCTGAGGGCCTCGATGGCATGCAGTGACGTCAGCAGGCGGACGGTCTGCCGGGGCTGCTGGTGCAGGTGGGAGATGATGAAGGCGAACACGTCGTCGAACCGCGTGTTGCGCTGCCTGGACAGGTGTGACGGCGCCATGATCGGCGGCCGCCTGGCCTCGTTCGGCACCAATGAAAGCAGCAGTAACCGCCACAACAGATCCGTCTGCGTCGGGTTGGCTTGCCCACTCGGCAGTAGGATGGCCGAAATGACGCCCCGAACAGCCTCAAGGAAGGGCTTCTCCGCCGGCTCGGCCTGACGCTGCTCACTCGCCGGCTGCGCGGCCTCATCCGCGGCTTCCATAGTGCTCTCGTGCTGTCCGCTGCTGGTCGGTGTCGCCGCCACGACGTCGTGTCCATCTGGCGACGGCCTGGCGAAGACGCCGGCATCGCTGCTGTCGTTGGCGGCGTCGTCGCGTCCGGTTTGGTTGGTGGGACTCTGCTGACCGGCGCTGCCCGTCGGATTGGAGTGCTGAAGCGGCATCGACAGGGGCGCTGGGCGAGGCACACGAGAGGGGCGAGATATGCACTGTCAACGCTACTCGATGACTCAGCCGAATACCATCACCAAGGCACTTTTTCGCTTTCCCTCTCTCTGCCATTTGAGCTCGCATGATCGCTGCGACGCAAAAGAGCCGAGCCTGGTTGAGATCTCGACGGTTTGAGCTTCTTAGGCGGCGATTCTATCGCATTCATCGCTATCCTTGCCTCGGCATCCATCACATCGGTGGCATCGGCCATCTTGTAGACAGGGAAGTTCAACAGGAAAGGTCATCGTCCACGTGGACTCACACAAGCGCACATGCGTGCAGCGCGAGGCGTCCATCCATCTCACGCAGTGAGTCAGTCAGTCAGTCAGTCAGTCGCATGGCATGGTATGGTGTGCGTATGCAGGCAATACACACCTATGGAATCACATCGCGCGGACGTGCATTCATCGAATCGAGACAGCAGTGGATCTGTCCAATGCACCACCGCTGCCCGCGTCCACTGCGTGCGCAGAACACCATCAGAAACACACTTCCCCAGTCTGGCTGTCTGGCTGGCTGGCTGCTGTGCGAATGCATCCCAATGCATCCCGTAGTCAGAGAACACTCAATCCAGCTATTCTGATCCATTTGGTCGGACACCGCTCATTGCGGGCACACAGACAGACAGACAGGCGGGCGACTGGGTAAGACAAACACACCCAAATATCCACGACGGATGGCTGGCTGACATACCACCAACCATACGCAAGAGGCAGGCAGGCAGGCAGGCACGCACAGCCCGCCCAGGCGCTGATGATCACCCCCCGAGTATGCACAGATACGGGCAAAAAAGCTCGTCAATCGACTCACTGACACATGCGGAATGGCCCACAATTGCAACAAAGACACAAACACTCAACACACAACACAACACAACACACAACACGCTCCCCGCACTACAGGGATCCATCGGTGAATCAGTCAATTAATGGGGAGAACCCCGACTAAGGGAAAAAACCCGGCTGGCTGACTAAGCCATAGCGGGCCTGTCTGTCTAGCTGCTATTAAGGCTCCGGTTGGGCCTGATGCACGTCTGGCAGAGGTTGTACTCGCAGACCGAACACCGATGGCAGTTGCTCATGTAGTTGGGGCACCCCTGGCACTTCCTGTCCAACTTCATGTCCTGAGAGAGGGGGGGGGACAGCACATACATGTATTTCCCAACCACAGCATGACCTTTGTTTCACCAGACTGAGCGATCGATCGGCCAACGTACGTACCTTCTGGATGAGGTGGTGGCCCTTGGGGCAAGTGCGGACGAACCCCCTGGCGGCCTCACATCTGGTGCAGAGGCCCACCAAGAGAGTGTCGGGGCAAGTGCGGCAGTGGTAGACGGGCACGCCAGAGGTGACGACGCTCCTGCAGCCGAAGCACATGGTCCCCGCGGCGGCTTTGGTCAGTACCAGGGTGCCACCACACTGCGGACAAGTCCATCCCATCGACGTCTGACGGTAGTGTTTGTTCTTGCCCGTCGGCTTGCAGGGGGCGGCGACGGCCTTTTCGTCGAGCAGGTGCCGGTCGCACACGGCGCACATGTCGAAGCACATGATGACCATCTCCAGCATCACCGCCACACACCGGGCAAAGTCGATCGACTCCTTGCCATCCGCCCACGCATCGAATTGCTCGTCCGTCAGCTTACTGATGCCCCCGACGAGATGGTGCCGACGCAGCCTGCCTGGAGTGGTGCCTCCGTAGAAGGGCGGCACACCGAAGGCGTCGAAAAGGATCTTGGCCCTGTCGGACGCCAGGAGCCACGCAGCCTGCAGGCCGGGCAGCTCTGGTGTTGCCTTCCTAGTGGTGGTGACAGACCGTGCCGCTGCTGCCCGATCAGCCCACCCCGCCGCCATGAGAACCACCGTCTTGTCCCAATCTGATCGATCCAGACAGACAGACAGCGAGGGAGGGAGGGAGGGAGGGGGGACAAGCCGTTCATGTCATGTGTGTCGACTGACTGCCGTGTTTCTTCTTTCTCCCTCACCGGCGATCTCGAAGCCCTTTGCGATGAGTTTCTCAAAGGCGTTCCTCACCATCGGGATCTCGTCTTGATTTTGGAGCACGAATCGAGTCGCACCTCCCGCCACATCGGCGACTTTAGTGAGCACCAAGTCGGTGTCGACCGAGCCTAGCGCAGGAAGCTGCGTTTGGTGTCCGGCCTCCAGGCCCAGCCAAGCCTCCTGCTCAGCCAGCCCGTGAGCTCTGACGCCCGTCCTGACCATCTGCGGCAGCAGGCCGGGAACGTGCTCTTCGATCGCTGCCGCAGCATCAGCCACACGCTCGGCCACGGGCTCGGCCACGGCGTCCACCAGCGCCTCAAGCGGCTCGATTTCAATGCTGATGCCAAAAACCCCCATGGCAACTCGAACAACGTCGGTTGCTTTCGGACGATTGCCCGACGACACATCCTTGACGATGTTGGCAGTGGAACAGAGAAGCTTCACAGAGGCGTAGCACTGCCACAGCCCCATGCCCACGGCGATGATCTCTGCCATCGTCTGGCGCGGTGGAGGCCGATAGCAGGGCGATAGGCAGGCAGAGGCGGGAAGAGGAGAAGACAGGCTGTCGCCGTGGAAGCCGACGACGGGTGGAAGCACTGGGGAAGCAGAGAGGGAGAAGACGGCCGTTATGTCGAGAGCCCTGATGACACATCCTTGACGATGTTGGCAGTGGAACACAGAAGCCTGACGGTGACGTAGCCTTGGTACAGCCCCATGCCGACGGCGATGATCTCTGCCATCGTCCGGCGCGGCCAGGGAAGCCGATAGCAGGGCGATAAGGCAGGCGGAGGTGGGAGGAGGAGAAGACAGTTTGCCCGTTACGCGAGTCGTTTCTGCCGCGGAATGGGCGACATCGAGGGCAAACGAGAGATGCGATAGATCCGGGCTTCGATGATGAACTGAGGCAAACTGAGAGGCGGCACCTCCTCCCGTGCGAGCTTGGCGCAGATCCGCCCTCCGGACGGCTCTCCGTACAGCCTCCCCCGTGCGCCAGCTCTTCGCATCCTCGCAGCTTTCTGCTTCTTTCTCTCCCTCTCCACCCACCACCTCTCCACCAACCACCTCACCCCCTCCTCCCCCTTCGCTCATCCCCTCCATCCATCCATCCATCGATGGCGTGCATCTGTCGCCATCTGTACTCCCGCCCCTCGCCCCGATTCCGGCACTGGTGCTCCCGCGTGCCGCCCCCATCCGACCGCCCGGAGGCCGTCGAGCAGCTCGACATGACCTGGGGCTTCAACCACGTCGGCCACTTCCCCGACGACCACCTGGAGCGGCTGCGCGCCGTCAGTGTGGGCGACATCGCTGTCGTCAATCTGGCCCGCAACAAGGCCACTGGGGAAGTGGTGGCGGTGCGGACCAGGGCCAACCGGGACTTGGTGGAGGCGGGGGGCGATGGGAGCGACTGGATGCCACGTCTACAGCGAGAGATTCGGGCGCTAGAGGCCGCAAAGGACATCGACGGGGTCGTGGACCTCAAGAGGGTAGGTGGGCACATCCATGGAAGGAACCTTTGATGGGTGGGCGCTTGACTTGTGTGTGGGGTTGTCCTATCTATGTGTGTTATGCAGGTGTACCACATGGGCCAGGTCAGCCACATGGAGTTCGAGCTGTTGCCCGGCGGCAACATGCTCGAGCGGCTGGCCACCCGCCATGTGGACACCCTCGGCCGGTCGGCACTGACAGAGGAGCAGGCCAGGGCGTGGCTGCGGCCGGTGATCGACGCCTACGCCAAGCTGCTGGCCAAGGGGATATGGCACGGGTGGGTGCATGCCAGACATACACTGATGAGCATTGTGTCTACTGCGTGTCTGTGTCTGTGCCTCAGCGACGAGCATCTCAACAACGTTGTTTTTGACGCCGACGACAACCCCAAACTCATCGACTTCGAACTGGCACAGTTCTTCGCAGCTCGAGTGGTGCGTACGGGTGGACGGAGGGGGGAAGTAACCAGCATGACGCTGTGTGTGTGTGTGCGTGTGTAGTGTCAGGGGGGTGGTCTCCTGAATGCCGGCCCGCAGCCACGCGGAGTGTTGTACTACAAGTCACCCGAGGCAAGACAGACATTCACACAAGGAGAGAGAGAGAGAGAGCTAGAGAGAGAGCTAACAGACATGATCTGTGCCTCTGTGCCGTGCCTGCAGGCTGCCACTCCGTGTGCCCTCTTCGACCCCGACAAGTCAACGGTTTTCTCTTTGGGCCAGATGCTGCGAGTGCTGCTCGAGTTCGGCCACGACCCGGCCACCCGAGACCTCCACCAGCCGCCGCCCAAGCCATCACCATTCTACAGGACGGACCTCTCGGCGGACGTCAGGGACCTGATAGAGAGCATGACGGCGGCAGACCCCCGCATGCGGCCGTCAATCGCACAAGTGCTCACCCATCACTGGTCCGCACCAAGACGCAACACGACACGACAGACAGCTGGGGCGCCACTGATCTCATTTGCCAACTGTGTCTCTCTGCAGGTTTGCCCCGTCTGGGCAATGGACACTGCCCTCCGCACAGACGCCGTCCCATCCCCACCCTGATACCACCAGCACCCGAGCTGCACCGTCCCAGCAGCACGTGCCAGCGGCCCGTCGCACACCTTCAACGCCCCTGCCCCCGCCCCCCACACACGTGCCAATGCGGGCCAGGTACTTCGCCCCCCCCTCCCACCCGCCCCCCTC
>CDMY01000698.1:0-97653 GCA_001179505.1 Vitrella brassicaformis | reverse complement strand
GGCATTGTTGTTGTGTGGGCAGTACAGTAATTGGGCCATGAGTGGATGACACAGCCAGCCAGCCAGCGCTGTATCGTTCCAGTGGTGAGTGTTGTGAGCCTTCGATCGTTTGCGAGGCGGCAGGGCAGGCAGGCCTACTCGGCGTGCATGGGCTGATCAACTCTGGCTGGTGTGGCTTTGGGGGCGATCTGGTGGTTGGTTAAGTGAGGGAGGGAGAGAGGCAGTGAGAGGGGGATGGGTGGGGAAGGGGGAAAGGAAGCGAGTGGCCGGGCTGCTGGCTGCCTCATTTGCTTGCTGTGCTCTGTGGGAAGGGGTAAGTCCATCCATCCACTGGGATCGACTCTCGCCTTTCCTGCCTGTCCTTCATTGCTCTCTGGCTTTTGGCCACCGGCTTGTCTGAGTGAGCGGGGCTGTGGACGGCCCGGCAAATCACCGTCGCTGGCCGGTGCACGTCTACACGTTTGTCATCTGACCCTGGGACGTGCCGCTTTTCTCGGTTGGCCATTTTGGCGCTGCTGGCTGGTGGGTGCAAAGCGACACGAGCGAAGGCCCATCAGTCATTCAGCTGTTGTGGTGCAGTAGAACGCCGGACAGATGGATGGAGGGATGGATGGATGGATGGGAGGCAGGCAGGCAGGTGTTCGCTTCCAGCAGAGCGCCGTCTGTCTGCTGAGAAGGGAGATCTTGGCGGCTGCAAGTCTCGTTTTGTTTCTCGTGTGAGGTGGTGCGTGACCACAGTGAGTATTGCGCTTCATGACAAGGGAGAGCTCTTCTGGCTGGTCAGTTGGCGGGGGGCTGGGCTGATCAACTTCGGGGGTTTCTCTTGGCTCGCAATGGACGGTGCTTTGCTGTGTTGAACCTTGCTTGGCAGGGAGTGGGTACGGGAGACATTGAACTAATGCTTGCACGACGCTGTGAATGGTAAATGGTACACGGTACAGGAAGCACGTCCAGGTCAAGAGGAGAGAAAAGCTAAAAGTCAGCTGACATGCACACACGCATTGCGCGGCGACGTGCGCCACAGCTAAGGCAGCCCTGAGTCAGACCATCTGTCTGTCTGTCTGATCTAGCTAGCTATCAACACACCACCGCACCCACCCATGCCCCCTCCCCGTATGTCAACATGTCCCTCTAGGCTACACACAGGCAGGATGACGTCTGAAATCACATGCACCTGCCACTACACAAGAGCTATCTCACACACGCAGACGCACACACGTGGTGTCAGTCGGCCTGCTCGCTACATGATGGCACACCCCTCTCTGCGGGTCTCGAGCTTGGTGAAGGGGCGCACCGTGTCCACGCCCAGCATGAGGATGAGGCGCGTGGGTGTGTGGTGCATCAGCTTGTATCGCAGACACACAATGATGAACTGGCAGACCGGCGGACAGACAGACAGACAGAAAACACACCAATGACACAGACACACAAGTACATATCAGGTGCGGTGGGGGTGTGGTGTGCCGCCACACATACTTTGGTCATGGTTTGCCAGAGATGGCCCCTCTCCGTTCCGACGTCGGCCGCCACTGTGAACAGACTCGTGACAAACTGGTGAAGCCGAAGCACACACACCAGATCCTGCAGACAGGCAGAGAAACAACTGGGTGGACTCACACGCACACACACATGATGCTCATCGTACGAGTTGCCGGTGCCAATTGCCCCTCGCCATTCGCGACACGATACACGCCAGGAACCGATCCCGACTGACGCCTCGCCGCTGCGCATCAAGTGCACACACAGAGAGGACAGTGTGTGTGTGTGTGTGAGTGTGTGTGAGCCAATTGCCTACCCCGAAGTAGGCTTTGCCCTGCTCGAAGTTGGTCATGAGGCTTTCCACAGTGCCGCCGGGGTCTTGACCGAAGCGATTCGGGGCGACGGTCTTGAGGATGCTGTAGTGTGTGCTGTAGTGGGCGTGCGGGCACTCGAGGAAATGCAGCACGGTGAACCAGGGCACCTGATAGAGGCAGCCACGACACGCATCGATTGACAAAGGACCATCCAGTTCTTCATCCACGTGTGCGGGGGGTGCTTACCAGGAACCACACGATCGGATGATCGGTGAAGTCGATGAACATGGTCGCCAGGCGCCCGCCCTCGACGTACTGGCCGAAGTGGATTTCCGCCAGATAAATGAGGTCGACCATGAAGTCAACCGTCTCCCTCAGCGCAATCAGCAGACGCGGATATCGCTGGCACACACGTGACACACACACATGCACAGAGATGGATCCATGGATGGATGGATGGATGTGTGTGTGTGCTGCATGCCCACCCCTCCCCCTCCCGCCCGTCTCTCTGACATGAAGCCACCCATCCCATCCACCTTGTATAGCATGGCATCGTCACACTCGACCTTCAGACTGCGCACACGGTACATCAGCTCGGCATTGCGGTGCAGCTGTGGGTCGATGTCGACCAGGTCGGTCTCCGCCAGATGCCGCAGCAGCCTGACAGACACACCAAGTGGTTGATGTGGGAATGTGTGTGTTCTGTGTGTGTGTATGCGCACCCCCGATATCGGTCGTAGGCCTCATCCAACGGGGCAACAAGCCCGAGGAACATCTCACACCCAGGTAGCGACCCTGCAGAGGAGACACCACAGACGAGTGTGGGTGTGCTGTGTGTTGCCCTCGCCCTCGCCCTCGTCCCTATCCCCCACCCCCGCGGGGCCCCACGTACTTGCGTTGTTGCGGATTCTCCTGCAGAAGACCATGAGGTCGTTGTCGATGCCGTGCCGTTCCGGGTCCATACGCAGCACCACACACATGACGCGAATGAACCGCCGCAGCACCTCCCGCGTGTCCACGGCCGCTGCGTCGGTGTTGATCTCATACATGATGGCCTCGGTGATGGGTGCGACTGCCTGGCAGTTGATGGCCATCAGGTCGAGAATGTGGCGGCGCTCGAAGTCGGCCCAGCAGCGGTCGAGCTGCTCTAGTGCGGGGGGGCATCATGGCCTGCATCTCGCCGATGGCGGGCTGCTGGCTGTAGGGTGAGTGCTGGCGAAGCTGCACGAGAGACGCCAACAGGAGACACACAAAGGCAGCGGGACAGAGGATGCGTCGCCCGTTCATCCGTCCTGGTTTCTTTGATGCGTGCAGTGTTTGCGTACGGTGGCGACGAAGGCCTGCCACGCCGCCACGAGCTGCTGCGCCGACTGGCGGACCCGCTGTTGGTGCATGTAGACGAAGCCATTGAGCTGCACCGATGAGTGCCTGCAGCCATCCACACACACGCCAGTGACACACAGACGATGCATTGATGGACGGGTGGTGCGTTCCCTCCCCTCTCCCCTGCAGCTCCTTACATGTTGTAGGCGACCAGCAGTATGTCCACACGATATGTCTTAACGCCCGGTGCAAAGGCGAAGTTGAAGTTGACGCTGAAGTTGAGGCGGTAGGACCGGTTCACCATGACAATCAGCGCGCCCGCAGCCTCATCCTGCACCATGCACCACACACGCAGGCACAGAAACACAGAAACACAGAAACACTGATCCATGCAGTGCACCCTTCACTCAGACCCGTACCAGGCAGTTCCAGAAGTCATCCCGGTGTATCTTCTGGAAGGCGTTGAGCGGATAACTCGGCCGGCCATTGTCCTCCAGCCGGAGCTGCCGAAACTGGCCCAGCAGCTGGGCCAGTTTGTGAGCACTACCAGCGGTCAGAAATGCCGACATCTTCTCAGGCCTTCACCGCCAACGGTGCAGTCGCTCTCTCACAGCCGACAGGAGAGCCGAAACAGCAGCAAGGGATGAGCCAGATCGTCGTTGATCTCGCAATTGGATGGTCGGTGAATAGAGTTCAGACGGGCGCAAGAAGGGCACAAGGAGCGGGTAGTGATGACGATGAAGGCAATGCATTGATACGTCTGGTGCATCTGTGTGGCTGCTTGTCATTCTGCAGGAAGGTCTTTAGCGTCGGGCATGATGGCGTCGAATCAGCCTGTCGACCTTCGTCAGCTGACGTACCTGGGCCCTAACCCATGGTGAGTGCAGCGCCTCCAGCTCCCACCATCTTTGGTCCTCCATTGTCATCTCCTTTCCTTCCTGTTTCCACCTCATGCAGGATAACGCGAGACCCCAATTGGCCTCCCTGTGGGTGAATGTCCACGCCACGCACGAAAGAAGGAGAGAGATGCGCATTCCATCCATTCAAGTATCTGTGTGTGTCTGCGGATGACCTCACCGTCGTCAGGCCTGTTGTTGGACGGAGGCGGCCAGCTGAGCGCCTGCGGCAACTACTTCGAGCACCGAGACCCTCCCATTCCGCCCGGCAGTCGCCGGCAGTCAGTGGCGCCTGACCGCGAGTACGCCCGTAGCGACCGTGTGGTGCCGTCCTGTCCCGACGAGTGGCTGGCTCCCGACGGCGCTCCCGACCCCGAGATCATCAAGCGGCACATGTACCCGTGGAAGTATCTGCAGGGGCAAGAGGAGGGAGAGGCTGCTGGGGCTGCCGCTGGCCCCGCGGCCGGGGCGGGGGCGGGGGTGGGAGGGCAGGGAGAGGCTGCTGGTGCTCCTGGTCCCAGCCAACAAGAGGCTCCTGCTGAAGTGGCGCGTGCTGGCCAGCAAGAGGCCCCCCCTGCTGCTGTAGTGGCGCCGTAAGCAGGGGAAGGGATAAAGTGAGGAGATGGCATGTTGGGCGGATGGATGGGTGATTGTGGGTGTCGTGTTTGCAGGCAGGTTGTGCGTTACGTTCCACCAGTGCATCCGCCGGTGCTGCCCGTCCGACCTCCGGCAGGGTGATAGACAGACAGACAGACAGACAGATACCCAAATGCTGTGAATGGCTTGCTTGGTCTCAGGGTGGTCCCGCATCCGGTGCTGCACCCGTTTCGACCGCCTCCTGCCGCCATGCCGCTGCCAGCCGGGTATGTCGCCAAACACACAAGGAGGGAGGGAAGAGATGGAGGAACTTGCTTGTATCCATCCCGCAGACCCTTCGCGGCCGGCGGGTACCAATACGCGCCCGTCCCCCCTCAGTACCACACAAGACCGTAAGAACACTGGCAAACATGACATCAACCAATGGATAGACAGATTTGCCCTGCATGGCTTGTGCAGCTTCGCTCCACTCATTGCGGCGCCGATGCCGATGGTGCGCTCGGCCTATGGCGCGGCCCCACCCGTCCGTGGGCAGTTGATCATGCAGCACAGTCCAGCGGGCTACCCACACCGCCCATAGAAGTCGCTCTAGCGCAGCACCACATTGGGGTTGGAAGGGGGAAGGGGGGAGATTAGCGCGTTGTGGGGTTCAGACGGGATGCTTAGGCTTGGGGGAGAATCTTCTAGCGGTGATTGCGCTGCCTTGCTGGTCTGCCACAGACGTACGTGGTGGGCCAGCTGACTGACTGACAGACAGACTGACTGACTGACTGACAGACTTGCAAGCTTTGATGGCATAGCCATGTTGCCTGCCTGCCTGCCTATGTGTGTGTGTGTGTGTGTCAATGACGACTGAGGCACATGGGATGGACCGACCGATGAACGTAGCGTGTGCAGAGTGCGTGTGTGCAAGAAGTGGCGGTGAGGGAAGAAATAACCCATCAGTCCAATTCACGCGCAGCACAAGTTACCAAGCCACCCAACCGAGTCCTTCTCACCCCACAGCGGCACCCGAAGATAGGCCATACCGTCCAGCAGAATCGCAGGTCAAAACCAACGGCCCGTTACCAGGCTCTCATGCAATGTAGCCTGCCTGTCTGTTGCCGACCGACCAACAACCAATAAACAAGTCCCTCCCTCCAAACGATCTGCCTGGCTCGCCAACCGATACACACATGCGTGTGGGGTGGTGTGTTGAATCCATTTGGCCATGCACTCCATTACAACGATTGCTGGCCGGCTGGCTGCATCGATCACACCAGCTGTCTTGATGACGGCTGCGCTGCCCACAACCGATAAACAATACGCTTTACCCCCTCGACCCCTCTCCCCGAGCTGCCTGCCTGCCTGCCTGCCAAGCGGCCAACCATCGCTGGGTGTGGTGTGGTTCGCCAAACCAAGGATGGCCCATGAGGAAAAGCAGCACAGCAGAGTCCAGCACAAAGCGAAGACATCCATTGGACGAGAGTCGGTCGAGAGAGCGCTTCTGCCGTCCACTTAGCCTCTCACGATAAGTGCCTGCGGCTGTGGCTGTGGGTGCGGGTGATAGTGGTGGTGGTGTGGTGGGAGTGGGTGGCCGGGCATCGGCCAGTGGCGATACTGGGCCTGTGAGGGGGGCAGGAGGGAGGGGGGCGCGAAGTACACGGCCGGCATCGGCGCGTTTGAGGGGGGCGGGGGCGTTGAAGGTGTGCGACGGGCCGCTGGCACATGCTGTTGGGACGGTGCAGCTCGGGTGCTGGTGGTATCAGGGTGGGGATGGGACGGCGTCTGTGTGGAGGGCAGTGTCCATTGCCCAGACGGGGCAAACCTGCATGTAGACACAGTAAGGCAAATGAGATCAGTAGCCCCCCAGCTGTCTGTTGCGTCTTTGCTGCGTATAGGTGTACTGACCATTGATGCCTGAGCACTTGTGCGATGGATGGCCGCATGCGGGGGTCTGCCGCCGTCATGCTCTCTATCAGCTGCCTCACGTCCGCCGAGAGGTCCGTCCTGTAGAATGGTGATGGCTTGGGCGGCGGCTGGTGGAGGTCTCGGGTGGCCGGGTCGTGGCCGAACTCCAGCAGCACCCGCAGCATCTGACCCAGTGAGAAAACCGTCGACTTCTCGGGGTCGACGAGGGCACATGGCGTGGTTGCCTGCAGGAATGGCACAGAGGCACACCTCATGTCTGTAAGCTCTCTCTCTCTCCTTGTGTGAATGTCTGTCTTGCCTCAGGTGACTTGTAATAGAATACCCCCCGTGGCTGCGGTCCGGCATTCACGAGACCACCCCCCTGACGACACACACACACACACAGTGGGCGGCATACTGACTGCTCCCCCTAAGTGCACCCCGTACGCACCAGGCGAGCTGCGAAGAACTGTGTCGACTCGAAATCGATGAGCTTTGGCCTGTCGTTGGCGTCGAAGACGATGTTGTTGAGGTGCTCATCGCTGAGATATACACACAGACACGCAGAAGTCCACACAGGGCTCATCAGTGGGATCTCTTCCATCCCTCTGTGTCAGTGTTTTTCTGGCGTGCGCCCACCCGTGGTATATCCCCTTGGCGAGCAGCTTGGCGTACGCGTCAGCGACGGGCCGCATCCAGGCCCTCATCTGGGCTTCTGTCAGGACTGATCGGCCGAGGGTGTCCACATGGCGGGTGGCCAGCCGCTCGAGCATGTTGCCACCTGGCAGCAGCTCGAACTCCATGTGGCTGACCTGGCCCATGTGGTACACCTGCATAACACACAGAGATAGAACAGCCCCACACACAAGTCAAGTGCCCACCCATCAAAGGTTCCTTTCATGGATGTGCCCACCTACCCTCTTGAGATCCACGACGCCGTCGATGCCCTTGGCGGCCTCCAGAGCCCGAATCTCGCGCTGCAGGCGTGGCATCCAATCGCTCCCATCGCCCCCCGCCTCCACCAAGTCCCGGTTGGCCACCGTCCGCAGCGCCACGACCTCCCCAGTGGCCTTGTTGCGGGCCTTGTGGACAGCAGCTGCGGCCCCCGCGGTGATGGCGCCCAGCCACTCCACCTGGTCGTGCGGGAAGTGGCCGATGTCGTTGAAGCCCCAGGTCATATCGAACTGGTCGACGGCCTCCGGGGGGTCGCAGGGGGGCGGCACGCGGGAGCACCAGTGCCCGAAGCGGGGGGAGGGGCGGGAGAAGAGATGGCGGCAGATGCACGCCATCGGTGGATGGATGGATGGATAGGGGGGATGAGCGAAGGGGGAGGAGGGGGTGACGGGTTCCGAGGTGTTGGGAGAGGGAGAGAAAGAGAGATCAAGTGGCGAGGAGTCGAACAGCTGCCACACAAGCCGCACACAGGGGGGAAGATCTGCGCCAAGCTCGCACGACAAGAGGGCATTGTGTGAAACCGTTCTCTCTGGGGAGGGGAGAAATGCATTAGTCCGTAACATGACAGTATCCCCTCCGGGTTTTTACACCACACCAACGAAACCAAACCGAGTCCATCTATGACATATTTGTTCAGGTAGGGATCCCACAGATGGGGAGAGATTTCTCTGTGGGTACACACACCACAGTGGACAAGCACCACACACACACACACACGCACACGGACACATGCACGAATGAAAAGACGCCATTGCATCCTTTGGATGCGCACACAGCGGCTCGTCGGGACTCACAAGGCCACGTCGTCTGCACAGACGTTCCGAGAGAGAGGGAGAAATTGAGGAGGCCGTCATGCACACGCTTACGCAAGATAGGATTAAAGCTGTGCTATGCTGCGAGGAGTGTCCCTGATATCCCACGAGGGAAGCAAACAAGTGATACTGCAACGGTGGCCCGAATACACGACTGGTCCTGAGACAGAACGATTCCACAGCACATGACAGGCGATGATGTCTCTTTCTCTTCATCTTGTGTCTCGTGGCAACGTACTCGGCGAGGTGCGCCACACAAAGCATCTCTTGTGTCTCCTCTATATTTGTCACCACACAACCACCTCTGCATATCGTATCGTCAGACATGCCCTGCACGCAGAGATATAATGGACAAGCCCCGTCAATGCAACGCGGTGCATCTCACCTTCACATCAGAATGCACGGCAAAGTGTTGAAATGTCCCGGGCAAATATAAAATGTAGCCAGCGATTTGGCCCCTCCGCTGTCTGTCCAGCTGACTGTCCACATGAGCCGTGGGTGCACGGGGTGTGTCCAAGTCTGGTGAGACAAAGCATACCTGCCAATTGATCAGACTTCACGTCGGGCGACAGGTCGGCCCTGTGGAAGGGCGAGGGGGTGGGCGGCTGGTGGAGGTCACGGGTGGCGGAGTCGTGCCCATACTCGAACAGCACGCGGAGCATCTGGCCCAGCGAATACACAGTGGCCTTCTCGGGGTCATACCATGCGAAGGGCATCGCAGCCTGTAAGCAGAAATGACATTAACAGTGTCTGCCTGTCTGTCTGCCTGCGCCTATCTTTGTGCGCTTGCCTCTGGCGCATTGAAGTATCGGACGCCTTTGGGATTTGGTCCGCTGTTGACGGTTCCGCCCTGGCCGACAGACAGACAGACATGATCGGTGAGCGAGCGAGCGGGCGGCGGGTCTGCATGTGTGGCTGCCGTGTCCACTCACCTTGGGGAGGAAGAACTGGACCATCTCGAAGACTATCAGCTTCGGCCGATCCTCGGCGTCGAATACGACGTTGTCCAGGTGGTGGTCGCTACAGCAAGCACACACACACACACACACACACCGTCAACCCATATCTTGACTGTCTGCCTACGGGGGTGTGTCACCCACACAGATCATACCCATGATAGATTCCTTTGCCCAGCAGCTCGCCGTAGGTCTCGATGATCGGCCGCATCCAACATCGGGCCTCCGACTCCCGGAGCAGCGATCGGCCGAGCGCGTCAAGGTGCTTGGTCGCGAGGCGGTGGATGGGACTGCCGCCCGTCAGCAGCTCGAACTCAAGATGGGTGACATTGCCCATGTGGTAGGCCTGATTATACACACAACTTGAATCCGCTCAACCGTGTGACATACCCTTGTGATATGCATACCCGCTTCAGCTTGCCGACGCCATCGATATGCACGAAGTGGATGCAGTCGCACTCTAACCGGCCCCCTTCCTCAACCGCAAGGTCTACACAGGCACACACACACACGCGTACATGAAGGAAGAGATGGCACTGCATCCTTTTCCCTGGATGGGTACATGGCGGCTCGCCGGGACTCACGAGGCCATGTCGTCTGCACACACCCACGGAGGGAGGCGCAGGAGCACGCCAGTTGTTGCCGTGTGAGGCGCGATACATGGACAGTGTTGGTTTCAACACACAAAAACAGCGTGGGATGATAGGCCTCAAGAAATGAGAGGGCGTGCGCGACTTCATTGTGCCATGGCTGGGCTTACCGTGACACTACGGTCAGCGAGTCGGCCAAGCTTAAGGACGGGAGGAGGGCGCGGCCCTCAAAGCACTGAAATAAAGGAGGAGGGCATTTTGGGACGGGAAGCACTGGCGGGAATCCTTACGAGGTGCTGTGGCGAGAGGAAACTTTCCGTCCGTCTGGAACCGCCGAATCTTGTGTCTCCAATTCTCGACGGAATTCCAAACAGCTGAGAGCACACAATGAAGAGACACAGAGAAGAACCGTCAGCCATTCCTACAGCCAGCTGTCCATATTTGGCAGTGTGTGTTATCATTGAAGGCGTACCCCATTGGAGGGCCTCGGTCCACAGGGGAAAGACCAGATCACCCAACACCTGACGCAGACACACGCGTGGGACACACAGTATTTCCTAGGTCGCTGTGATGGACGGGAAGCAACTTGAACATGGACTCCGTGATCATGGTCATGACGTCTGTCCTTAGCTGCAACATCACCCTCGCGCAGTTTCTCCTTCAGCTCCCCAACAGTCATGCCCTCCGTCAATCGCCATCGCGTGTCGAGGGACAGATTTCGTTGTGTGCCATGGCTGGCTTACCGTGACACTGCAGTCAGCGAGTCGGCCATTGGCAAGACACCATCATGGGCGCGGCCCTCAAAGCACTTGAGATGAGGAGGAGGGCATTTTGGGATAGGAGGCACTGGCGGGAATCCTTACGAGGTGCTGTGACGAGAGAGGAACCTTTCCGCCCGTCTGGAACCGTTTCAAAACGAAGGGACAGAATTTTGCTGTCCCCACTTCTCGGCGAATTCCAAATCTCGCCCACCCTAAACCCTTCCATGAAAGCGACTACAAACCCGTGCTACAAAACTCAGCCTGATTAATCAACACAGCGGCAGAGCGTTGCTGAAGAGCCGTGGCCCCTCAGCTGACGTTGGAAATGAGTGACAACATGGATCCTTACGCACCGCCTCCTGGTACCGAGATGACCGCCTGGGACAGCCTCGTAAGCAACACACCCCCAGACACAAGCACACCAGCACGGGCGCAGCATGCAATTCATGGCCCATCCGTCGCACACCACCAGAAAGACCATGAATCCATCCAGTCTGATGCGCTTCTGCCTGTCTGCCTGTGTGTTGTTCCACGTGCACCAGTCGCTGCCCCCTCCGTCGAGCAAGCGGGCGATGGCGCCTCACAAGGTGCTGGACAAGCAAAGGGAGCTCGCAGAGGGCGACAAGAGGTGGCGCTACACACCGGAGGAGCCCTTCAGGCCATCCGACATCGAGTTCCTCAAGCACCTGGGCGCCGAGGTGGTCACCTACGGGATGGGAGGGGCCGTCTTTGGTGGCACATTCACATACTGGGCCATGAAGGCAACACGTAAGCTTAGAATATAGATGAGGGAGAATGTGGGTGTGTCTGAGTGAATGCACATGTCGTGTGTGCGCGAGTGCAGGGTCGCGTCACGTCCGTCTGGCGACCATCGTATCATCTGTCAGCTGCTTTGTGGCCGGATACCTCGCAGTGGTCAGCACACTGATCCACCAAGGGATCCACCCATGCGCACCTCTCTCTCTCTCTCTCTCTGTCTGCATGCCGCTGACCCCACAGGTGACTGCCTACAAGGAGCCTCTCCTTGCCTTCTTCGAGCGGCACGCCGAGACGGTTGTCGACTACAACCGCGCATCAGGCAAGCTGGGGAGCCAGACTGCTCCAGCTGCTGGTGCTGCTGCTGGTGGTGTGGTCAGGAAAGGGGACCACTATGTCGAGTCGGCTGGTGGGTCGGAGGAGGGGAACGGCGAGGCTGAAGGAGTGCAGAGGCAAGCCACGCAGGCGCCCGCCCAGTTCCAGCCGAGCCAGATGGCCCTCTATGAGAGGGTGAGTGAGTGACGAGAACTCACCCCTTTCTCTCTCTCTTGTGATGTGTGCGCCGTGTGTCGATGATGCCGCCCCTCAGGTGTCCAAGATCTTCAGCGGTTCTCCGCCCCCCGCGCCGCCGCCCGGGCTGGCCATTCCTCAGACGCTGCCGTCAGCTTTGATACAGACCGGCTGGGGGTCGTTACAACGAGATAGCAGGGAGAGGGGGCAGATCACCAGCAGCAGCAGCAGCAGCAGCGGCAGGAGAGGGTTTGGGGAGCGGGACTGACAGCGGTTTGTCACGTATTGGATGGGTTGGTTCATTGAGTGGGATACGTGTGTGTGAGGGTTTCAACGTGGCGCCAGCAGACAGGGCAGAGGACTTTTTTCCGTCGTGTGGAGGGGATGTGACACCTGTATCACATCACACTCATGTCATGACTTAAGCCACCGTCATGTGGATGTCCATAAAAGACTTATCATCATCTGTCAGTCTTCCGGACACAGCTGTCTACCCGGCGTAGCGAACAAATCCTCGCAGACACACGTAACACACACACACACATGCGCACCAAGGCCGCACCCCATCAGCACTCCTCGGTCACGTCACGCAAGAAAATCGGCCAGTGACGCACACGCAGGGATTGCCCAACAGACATGAAGACATAGACAGTGAGTCCCTTCGGAAACAACACATGTGCGTGTGTATGTGTGTGCACGGTGGGGTGGGGGAAGTGTCTCCTTGACGAAAAAGATGGCGCACTATGTATGTCGTCCATCTGCGGTGCTCACCCCCGTCTGCTCAGCTCGATCGTCGTTAAAGCCGCGCACTGCGCACACACACACACACACACACAGAGAGAGAGAGACAAAGAAAACAACAGGACATCCGCTGCCTGCAATGGAATGTTCATGTGTGTGTGTGTGTGTTGGTGTGTGTGTGTGTATGGTCAGTCAGTACTGTACTGATGCCTTATTGACATGATGATGATGATTTACTTTAATGTTGATCTTCTCACTTCGGAGTAGCTTCCACGAGCTGCCTCACAGACTCAACCTGACCAGCGGATGGATGGATGGTTCGTGGGTGATGCATTTGATCGAGACATCCACACACACACACCACACACCACACACCACACACGTGCATGCCGATCTCTGCCTCCTTCTGTGTGTGTGCCGGGAAGGACGGCATACCGATTGTCTGAACATCTTGTCTTCCTCCGCCGTCAGCTTCAGCTCCACGACCTTCTCCACACCTACAAACACTCATCGAAGCAACGGCCATCCACAGACACACGATCCACATGAATGTGTCCGTGTGGCGCTGACCGTCTTTGCCGATGATGCACGGCACACCGCAGTAGAAGCCGTTGACGCCATACTGACCGGTCTGGTAGCAGAAACAAAGCCAACAAGGGTGCCAATGCCACCCATCCTCGTGTTTCAGTGCTTGTGTTTGTGACTGACCAGGTATGCAGCGCACGGGAGTAGCCGCTTCTTGTCGCGCAGGTACGACTCAGCCTGATCGATGATAACACCACAAACGGACCGACACACACGAGTGAGGTACAATACGAATGCAAATTTCTCAGTATACGTTCGTACGTACCATGGCGATAGCCGACGCTGCCGGGGCGTAGAAGGCCGATCCCGTCTTGAGCAGCCTGCCCAACACACCACGACTTACGCCTTCACTGCATCCAGCGATGAAGGACTTGTGTGTGTTTCAGCAACTGACTGGACGATTTCTCCGCCGCCGAATCGAGTGCGCTCGACGAGCTTGTCGATGTCCTCCTGCGTCAGCCACCCCATCGACACCAAGTCGGGCAGAGGAATGCCCGCAACTGCACACGCACACGTACACACGTGGTGGAACTGTTTTGTGTGTTGATTGTGTGGTGTGTCCGTCCAATTACCAGTGGTGTATCTCACGAGGGGCACCATAGTGTCGCCGTGTCCGCCCATGACGAGTGCGCTGACGTCCTCGACCGACACGTTGAGCTTCTCAGCGATGAAGTAGCGGAAACGGGAAGCATCCAACACGCCAGCCATGCCTGCAAGACAAAAATAAATGGGCCGTGGGTGTGTGGTGCGTGTGCGCGCCAGTTCCTGACTCATTCACTCACCGCAGACTTTGTTGGTGGGCAGCCCCGACGCAGACTGCAGCAGCTGGACCATGGCGTCTGACACACCCACACACGACACACAATCACCGCGGATCAAACGATACCCCAGTGTCTGTCGAGTGAGTGCATGGACCGGCATAATACATACCGAGTGGGTTGGTGATGCAGATGACGAATGCGTTGGGGCAGAAGGTCTTGATGTTGGTCGCCACCTCGCGGATGATCTTGGCGTTGATCGCCAGCAGGTCGTCGCGACTCATGCCGGGCTTGCGGGGCACCTGGCAAGACACCACACATCCATCCATCCATCCATCCATGCATCAGGGAGTGAGTGAAGTCGGCCTGCCCTGCCCCTCTCTCCTCCTTGACCTCAGGCCCACCCCAGCAGTGACGATGACGACATCTGCATCCTTCATGGCGGAGTAGTCCTGAGTGCCCGTGTACTTGGTGTCGAACCCCTCAACAGGCGACAGCTGCGACAGATCCAACGCCTTGCCCTGAGGCATCCCTGATCAACCAGCCAAACAGATCCACACGACAACATCTGTCCTGTGTGTTGTCTCAAGGCATTGCATGTGGGTGCGCGTGTGTGCCGGACCTTCGACGATATCGAAGAGCACGACATCTCCCAGCTCCTTGATGCCGCTTATGTGCGCCAGCGTGGCTCCTATCGCGCCACTTCCGACGAGAGCTATCTTGGGGCGCGGCATGACGGCTGATGCTTGGCTGACACGCAGGCCTTGGTGAGGTGCAATCAAGGACGCTATCAGGAGGCAAATAATACCCAGATCTGGGAGACGCAGATCGATCATCGGACACAGCGGTTTCATGCAGCACCCTAGGCGGGCAGATCTGCGAGCTTGAGACCATCCCATCCACTCACAGAGTGGGTGTCGTGCCTATGTCTGGCTGTCATTCTCGTATATCTGCAACCGGTGTCGACAGCGATTTTTCTGACCATCATAGGGTGGCACGTGCGTGTCGAGTGGGTGGGTGGGTGGGTGGGATGGGGAGACAGGCCGTGTGCATGCTTCTGTGCATGTGCATGCTACTAGTTTAGTGCGTGACCTGGACAGGATCCCCTCGGGGTTACAGACACGAGTCTCGTTAAACACAATAACCAACCAACCAACAGAGAGTGAGCAAGATCCATCATTCCTGACAATGCTGGTTGCCATCTTCGACGCGAACCTACACAATTGGGCGGCGATGCATTCTCGCGTGCCGGCTGATGCAGAGGGCGACAAGAGGCGGGAATCACCCTCTGGCGGCAGCGTCGCGGCTGCAGCGGCTCCAGCACAGCCTAAGGTCGACGAGCAGAACCGGCCTGTGACGCTCAAGACCACATGGCGGCAGTTCCTGGTGTTCGTGAGGGCATACTGCCTCACGGAGCCGACGCACTCTCTGGCTCTCCTGGGCGTGCAGGGCAAGAAATGGTCAGTGAGCGGACAAGCAGGAAAACACATGCATCACCAACCAGCAAACGGTGCTTTATCTGTCGCGTCTGTGTGTCTGCTCGTCTGTGTGCAGCGAGTATCTGTATGAGGGCGTGTGCAGCGACTTCAGCCCCGACTGCATGATCCCAATGGAGGAGGACTTCGACACCGACGGCGTGGCCGCCAGCGGACAAGCACAACCACCGCCACAACAAACACCGGAAGCACCGCCATCCGGTTTGGGTGTTGGGCAGATGAAGGAGTGCCAGCCGCACTTGCAGGCCACGCTGAGGCTCAAGAGGCTGCTATCCTCCTCTTATGAGCACAAACATGGCCATGGAGGGACACGCGCAGGTCAGCACAGCTGCACCTTACATGCTACATGAGCAAGGGCGTTTTGCCGGTTCTCATTCACTCACTGTGTTGGCGGTTGCAATGCAGCGGATTCTTCGATTGCTGGCGCTCTGTCGATGGCATTATGTCGTGAGCTGAGCTTCCGGCCAGAGGGAGATGATAGTCTTTGTCCAACGTGTCCATTGTCCGTCCGTCTGTCTGTCTGTCTGTCTATGTGTGTGTGGCAGACATCCAGAGACGAAAGAAGGAGCACCCCTCAGCTGAGGTCAGTGGCTGGAATAATGCCGCGTGTACATCAATCACCCGGCGGGCTGCATTTGCTGTAGTCTTCCTTTGTGCTGTGTGTGTGTGTTCTTTTCAGCCGCGTGTGTTGATTCTTGAGGTGTCTTGTGTGGACGGATTGGCCTTCCAATTCGTGCCATTGATGAGCGCCGCATTCGCAGGCCAAAAGATGGTCAGTCATGTGTCACTTGGTCACTTACTAAGATCAACGCGCGAGTGGTGTCTGGGTCTGTGGGTCAGAACGTGATGATTGACGTGTGTGCGCTCGGCACCAAGACATCGGTGGGACTCTCACAATGCTCACCGATCGGGTCCACAGGCAGTGGTGCATGTCTGGCTGTATTGTATGTTGTGTGTTGTGTGTGTGCAGATGGCTCTGCAGCAGGCGGCCCTCATGACCCGGGGGCAGTACATGCAGTTCTCTCACCCCAACTCTAACGTACGTGAGTCAGTCAGTCGGCCCACCTGACGCACTTACACCTGTGCTGCCATGTTTATGTCTGCATGCGGGTACCTCATTCCTCATTCAGCTGCTGCTCCCCTTCCTGCTGGTAAGTGAGAGGGCTCGCTGCCTTTGTACACTTTGTACGCAGGGGATTCAGATCAAAACTTGTGGCTGTGTGTTCGTGTCGTGTCAGTTTCACTTTCTGCCGAATGCTGACTTGCGGGAGGACGTCTTGTTCCCTGCGCAAGCCTCCCAGTCAGCCACGACCTTTGGCGCCACATGCTTCTGCTGTGGCAAGCCCGTGGAGCTGGCACTCGTCTGCTCGTCCTGTCTCGCAAGTGAGTGAGCAATCAGGGCAGATAGACAGACAAGTAAGTGATCCGTCAATTTCCTGTATGCATTGTGTCAATGTCTGCAGTCTACTGTCACGACATCGGTGCTGTCTGCAAGATGTGCAGGTGGGTGACAGGCTTGTCCCTGCAGTGCACGACAGGCTTGACGCTTCCATCGACAGTCCCTGTCTGTCTGTCTGTTCTTTCTTTCTTTCTTTCTTGTGTGTCTCTGTTTACGGCAGTGCCCAGTTCCGCCCTCTTCCAGCAAACAAGCGGCAATTGTGTCACCTGCTGTACAGACCCCCTGCCAGCAAGGCACAGGATGATCAGAAGGTGGGCGTGGCCCCATGACATGTTCCGATGTTTGCTTGGTTGCGATGTGCCCGCATGATCTGAGTCGACGTCAGTGGAGGCTACACTGTACCGATCAGATCATGTAGATTTGTACATATAATCAGTATGTTGAGATGATCAGCGGTATTCCGACCCCCCCTTGACAGTGTGGAAATACATTAACTCATAGCGCAACGCCAGGCAGAGTCAAGGCTGAACTGTCGACCAACTCTCAATCACGCGACAAACGTACCAGCGCCATCCTCAGCGCCTGCCTGCGTACCTTCCAGCGGCGCCGCCCCCAACGCACACACAACTTGACCCCTTGAGAGTCTCTCTCAGCGGTTTTGCCCTAGTAAGCTCGCAGCGAACCCTGGGGGCCAAGTTGGAAAGCGCCCGAAGGGAATTTCGTTCGCGTGTACAGGAAGGAAGCGACATGGCTGATCCATCCGTTGTTGTCAACAAATCGGAGCTGACTGACTCGAGTGATGCCATCGAAAAGGAAATCAACCGACAGTTCGAGGTGAGCAGACGAATGACAGAACAGCCGCGCTCACACGTCTTGCTATCCGCATGCAGGCGGCACTGAGCAACCTCGATGGCAGGACACGACGGCCACAGCGAGAGAGGCACGCCACGACGCGTCCGGGAGATACCGGCAGCGCCAAGTCTCTCACCTTCTGGCCTTTCGGTGGTTCCACCCCGGGCAGCAAGCACCGCGGCAGCCGGAAAAGGACCCACCAGTATGCCACGGGGATTGTCAGCGTCAGCCCATCTTTCGCCCTCAAGGCGGTGGATATCCACCTGCAGCCCTCGGCATCAGTGGCACCCATCGCCATTGATGAACTGGAGGCCCTGGACCTGCACACCGATGCACGCGTGGCGAAGGGGCCCGTCACCGTCGGCGATCGGTCTGTCAAGAGCTTTCGAGGCACATATCCTGTAGACAAGCAAAGCAAAAGGAGTGTCGCACGCGGCTTGCCGGCCCTTCTCAAGGAAGCGCTCTCGGCTCGTCCGTCTCCGTCGTCCGGTGAGTCGCCTGTCAGCAGCAAACAATCAGGTCAGAGAGATGACACAAAGAAGGTAAATGCGTTATAAAGAAGGAATAGCGTCTGGCTTATCCAGGTTTCGTTCGCGCCATACGAAAGCGGTTGGGAACTATCGGCAGCATTGTTTTCGGCGGCGCTCTCATTCCACCGTCGACAGCAGCAACCAAGTGGCCCCAGAGAGGAGAGACGAAAGGACTCCAAGTCTTCAGCTTAGCTCTATCATGTCAAGTCAAGAAGCCCACCGATCGCCCCTCGTTTCCGACTTCACCGAATCGCGAGACCAGACATCTGTCTACGTCTCCATCTGTGGCTCCCCTATCCCCGACCGTTCGATGGTCTTGCGAGACATGGCGCCGTCCGACAAATCTGTCAAGAGCGAGCGTGTGAGAGACCCTGAGGCCCCAGCAGTCACATTCCGCCTCCCCAAATCGGTTTCGGGCGAGGCGGCCAGCGAGGAGCTGCGAGAGGCCTGTAGCGACCCCGAGCAGCGCATGGACGGTCTGACGGCCGTGTCGTTGCCTCCGGTAGCCACCGCCGGGACCTGTCCTTTCCCCGCAGCCCGCGGTGACGAGCCGCCCAGCCCATGCACTTCATTTACGGCCGCGCTGGAGGAATTCAACTCACAGCAGCTGCCACCGATTAAAAGGTCCATATCGTTCGGGCAGCTTCCGCCAGAGCGATTGTCCGCGCGATCAATGAGAAGAAGCGAGACGGCTGTGGAAATCATCCACAAGGTGGTGGAGCTGAAGGCCGCCCACATGCCCGTCTTTGGCATCCTTACCGAAGAAGAACGCCGGAAGGAAATGCGGAGACGCAGCCAAAGGCAAAGCTTCTGGAGATGCTGCTGCCACAGAGAGATATTCCCCGGCATCCGCCTGGTGCACATCGCTCTGTGGCTTAACAACGCGGCGTGGGCCAGCCTCCTCTTAGTCAGCTTGCTCTGTCTTGTGCATGCTATCGCGGAATTTGTGGAGAAGGAGACCAAGCCCTACGCGGTGCAAAGCGACCTGATCTTCTACTTCAAGGAGTACGTCGACAACGTACTACTTGGTAGGTCACACAAATTCCAGAGTGAGCAATCGATGGTTGACAGGCGTCACTTTTTCTGTCTTCAATACATGCAGAAACGGGCGAGTTGGCGGACAAGGACAGCTATACCGTCCGATGGGCATCCAGCTGGTCGGCGTTCACAATGGGCCTAATGTGGCTCCTCCTCGGCTACGCAAGTGCCTATGCCTTCGTCATGCACACGGTTTTCTGGCGTTACAACGCCTACAGATGGGCGGGGAAGAAAAAGATGGACTATCGGTGCGCTTACGAGAAAATTACCTGGCTTAAGCGCCAAAAGGATCGTAGCAGGCGACTGAAGACATTCAAGACAATCAAGGCACATGCCACAGCCAGCGGAAACAGACCATCTGACGATCTCTCCGAGGCTGTCGAGAGCGGCCCTGCGGACACACTGCAAATGGTGCGGCCCAAATCGCCGGGAGGTGCCTGGTTGGCAAAAAGTCGATTCCCCCGGTGGCTGCACATCGTTGAGGCCTACATATCGCTCTTCTACTTCTATTTTTTGGTGAGAGCCAAGCTTGCCACTCGCTCCTATTTCCACTGTCTTACAACACTCCTTCAGGGCCCAAATGGAAGGCTCTTCTGGTGTGGGTCGGCGGCCTCTGAGCTCATTGGTCAGCAAGAAGACAACGCATGACTTAATCTCAGGAGTGCATTGAAACGTTTGGTGCATTCGTGCAGAGCTCGTTTTTGGCTGGCTGAAGTGTCTTCAATATGCTGGTCAGCTCACATCCACGCGACTACACAGACAGCTGCAAGCTTACCCGATCGTGTGTCTTTTTGCCGTGTGGTGGGCGGTCTCCAGGGTGGTCGCTGGTGTCAGCGACTTCAGCCAAAGAGGGCAGATCAGTGGAGGGAGAAGTGCCAACCAGAGAAGTAGAGGTGTGGTTACCGCTTCCCTTGCTGGTAGCTCTGCAGTCCGTTGTCCTCACCGGATCTTTTTCTGTGAAGCTGAGGGGATGGTTCATTCTAGGTGGGTGTGCAAAAAGACTCATGGAAGAGCAACAAAGAGAGATGGCAGTCTGTGTGTGTGTGTGTGTGCGTACGTGCAGGTGATGTGTGTGTGAATTTGGTCCTGGCTGCCGTCACGCTGCTTGCTGAGGCCCGCTACACCTTTCGCGCTTCGCTGGGATACCTAGCCTACTTTCGCAGCACTTCTCTGCTTGCTTTCGGGGCCGCCTACCTCCCTCTTTTTCTTTCATGGTCTGCCTGACAGACAAGTTGCTCAGCAAGGTCTCGCTCATACGTGACAGTGTGTCTCTTGTATTGTCTACGTGTAGGTGGAAGCTGCGCATCATCGATTCTCTTATGCTCATCCGAGGGATTCATCTGCACCGAAAGCGCCAATTGCAGATGCGCATTTCGGCGGAAGAGGCAGAGGCGGCGAGCATTGTCGACGATGGGGTGGCACTCGAGGACCTCTGCATTGAATCAACAGTGAGCACCCAACTGAAGCACAGCTCCTCAGTCGAGTCGCAACTGCTGAACCTGGTGCCTACCAAGCACAAGGAGGAGGAACCGAAAGGCTACACCAAGAACAACACCGGCGAGCAGCGAGAGTTGCGACCGGCGAAACGATTCATGGATGCTTTCCGGAGATACAGTACTGCCAGCAAATCGCCCGATGCTTCACCAAAAACAACGTCGCGGTGGCAAGACATGCCCACTGTGACGGAGGCCGAAGCGAAGGGACGAAAGCCGTCTCTTCCATGTCCTCGCCCGGCACCTGACGAAAGCGCCATTTACGGTGAGGAGGAGCCTTCCGATGAGGGCGAGCCGTCTGATATCAACGAGGAGTGCCCTGGTGAGACATCTGTCACTCAGAAGCCGCCAGACCTGTCGGTGCGGCGTGTATGGAGGGATGAGGAAGCTATCATGGAGCATGCGCAAACAGAAGACCTGATGAACACAGTAGTGGAGTCTGAAGATTGTCGGCAGCATCACGCCATTAATTTTGTGGAAGAGGAGATAATGGAGCGAGCACCGTCCGAAGCAGGCAACTCTCCGCGGAACAGCTCGCAAACCGGGTCAGGGAGGGATCCCGCCCCTCGGATACCGAGACGGCGCCGCTCGAGTGACGGTGTCGATTTCAGTGGACGGGCTGATGAGCTCCAGCGGCTCTCCGATCTGGTCAAATGGGTTGAGCGATGGCCGCTGCCTCTCGTGCTGTGGGCTGTGACCTTCCTGTTGGTATCACTGCTTGTGCTCTTTGTCGTCCAAGTCATCAGAGCCACTGCTGTGTGCCCGCGTATGGCTATCTGGGATTACTGTACGCTGAAAATATTCCCACCGTGAGCAGAAAGAGCGTCCGTTCACACAGCGTCTCTATCTCTGTCTTGCTTCTAGGTTTGGTACGGCGGCTGAGTGGATGCACCCATGCAATTGTCGTCTCTTTGTGACGTCACCAGGAGAGCCCGCATCAGCTGAGGTACCTTACCAGTAATCCACCTCGTTTGCCGATCAATGCGGAGCACAAGCTTTGTGTCACTTGTCTCCTCGCACAGATCATCGCTGAAAGCCTTGATCGTTTTACCACTCTAGAGGTAAGACAGGCTTTGAAAGAGTATCTTGACTGCGTAGATGTGTATTCTGTGTCTCCCAAAATGCAGGCGTTTTCTATTAACACTCTCACAGAGCCCTCTGACATGCCCGCAGAATGCTGGGATGATTTGCGAGATGTCGGCCCCTTCTTTCCCGACAACTATACATATATAGTGACCAGGCCACTTGAAAGTCCAGGCGGGACCTCCCTCAATAGAGAATTATAAGCCGGCGTGATACGTGCATCGAGCTGTCAGGCCTGGCGGACAAAGAGAGTGCGGCTGAAGTCTTTCCTGAAAGGTGGGCAATATTTTGAGAACCTACGTTTCAGTCATCCACCTACCTTTCATGGTGCTTCAGAGAGCAGAAGTTTCTCAAATATTTTTCTCTTCTTCTCCTGCCGCTGACTCATTTGCCACTTAATTTTCGGTCATATCTCAAGCGAGCAGAGGTCTTGGTGAGATGAAAAAAAGACAAGTGTAGCCTTCAGCAAGAGACATCGGGTTCTTGCTCCTTGCTGTCAGGTCCTAGCCCTCAACAATCTTGACATTATCCCCGATTGGTTGCCGGAGGATGCCCCGAATCTCAAAGTGCTGGTGCTAAGCGGCAACCAACTGGAACCAGGCTCAGTGCCGCTCACACTCGGCAGCCTCCCCCGTCTCGAGCGCCTGACCCTCGACCACAACGAGATATGTGAATATGACGTCACGAGGGTGCCGGTGCACCTTCCTGAGGAGCTCAGCCACCTTGGACCCTGCGATTCGGATATTCTCCTCCCGCTGCTGGAGCGTTGGGGATTCGTGAAGAGGAGAAAACTCGGAGAAATGAAACATGAATGAGCCTCGTGAGAGGGAGTCTTGCCCGTTTGGCTTCGGTGGATAAGCAGTATCTGCGCCTTTAAATTGTGTCTCCCGTGGACGCTCTATTCAATATTTTTGGTTTGTGTGGCGATTGTGACTTTGCAATGAGAGATATATCACTGTGGACACAATGTGCCCTCGATCGACTGAGTGATCGATGTAGTGCATGAGTGCATTCTGGACACTTGACCAAGTGTTCCTCTCAATCTGTCCACAGACTTGGAAAGAAATGCAGCGATGCAGCCATGTAGTTGCCTGGTTCGATTCGGCAATCACGCGGATATCTATGGGGACGTCAGACGAAGGTCAGTAGTCCAAACAACAATCAGCACAGTTGCAACACGTACGCACCACTAGTCCAGTGGAGTGCAGTGCAGTGCAGTCAAATCTGGTCAAACAGACGGACAGACAAAGAGCAGAGCAGAGCAGAGAGGAGTACACACATTCATCCATGCATCAGCTACAGGACAGACCAACTGGACGGACCAAATACCAGCAACCGAGCAAAGAAGCGAACGGGGGAGGGGCTACAGTGCTACGAATAAAGGACGGCGCTACAGATAGAGAGATGAATACAGTAAGTACTCTACACAATCGACAGAAAGAGAGACGTCTACTTCATCACCAACTAGTCCCATCCCATCACTGTCGTGTTTTGCCGTAGTTCTGGGGCTTGGGTGTGATTGGCTGGCGCTCGCTGGCCGTTCCAGCCTGGTTGGCGTCCTGCTTGCTCACCCATGAGAAGTATCGGCGGTAGACATCGTTCCATTTTTCGTCTCCCTTGCTTGCCGGCATGGCCTTGATGTCGGCCTCCTGGAGGGAGTCATCGGTGGCACGCTGGGCGCCCCGCTTGACGTCTCCCGCCACGGCCGACTCGCCAACCTTGGATTGAAGACCGGTCGGCGTGAACTTGGGCTTCCTTTCTTCGTGAAGGCCAAAATGTAGCTGGCGCCAGCAGGGATACTGCGGAAAGACGCAAGCGGAGAGAGGCAGACATGGACGAATCCATCGGCATGTGTCTCTCGGGTGGCTTACGTGAGGTTGCTGATGGCGTGTGTGATGGTGGTGACGCCCTCTCCCACGGCCCGGCCGGTGGCGTGCGAGGGAATGTCGGCGATGATGTTCATGAGGAGCGGCTGGAGGGGCCGCTTCTGTGCGTCGCCCCACCTCAGGAGGTAGGACATGACGCCCGCCTCGTCCTGCGCCCGCGTGACGTAGATGGTGCCGCCGAGTGTGTTGGGGAGAGTGTTCTTGTCCTCGGGCATCATGACCGTCTGAGGCGCGAAGGGCGGGGGCGGGCAGTCACCCGTGGCGCAGTGGCTGGGGGGGATTGAGGCGACGGCGAGGACGGGCATGCCTTGTGTGGCCATCTGGCCCTTGAGGGTGTCGGTGTTGTTGCGGAAGGCCTCCTCCTTCAGGCGCATGTTGGCCAGCTGGATGTCGTAGCTCTCCTGGTCGGGAGGAGTCTCGCCTTCAGGGCTGATAATCACCTTGACGTCACTCGCCTCACTGCCAGACAGACGGCGGGCCAGCCCGTGGACGAGTGAGGTGAGGGACCGGCCGCCAGCGTGGTAGACTGTGGCGTGGAGTCTGCGTGAGACGAGGGGCTGCACGTCGGCGACCTTGATGCGCTCGGGGGGGATTTCGAGCAGGGTGGCGATGTTGTTGGTCATCCTGTTGCGGTTCGTGTCGTCGAAGTCCGCGATGGGCACGTCCAGCTTCATGTTGAGCTGCACTATGTTGGTCGTGCGAACGTCGATGTAGTTCCTCCCTGCACACACACACATCACACGCCAAGCATGACAACCCATCGCTGTCTCTCCTTATCTCATTCATTGTCGCATACCGAACTCGGCGTTGCTGCCTCCCTGCATAACGATGTGGAAGCGTCTCAGCTGCGGGTTGAGCGCGTTGGCGCCATGGGGGTCGGTCATCTCAGGCTTAGTCGTGTAGGCGAGGTTCTTGTCGCGGGGCTGGCCGTTGACGAAGACGTGTCGCTTGATGGGGTCGCGGTAGAAGATGTTGAGCAGGATCTTCTCCGAGGGGTCGGGCGACATGTAGTGCAGACGCAGCGAGTTGGGCGCTGTGCCCAGGAACGTGATGTTGTACTCGCGGTTGGGCACCAGCGGCGCCTGGATCAGACCGAACGGCATCCTGACAAGCAAGGGAGCACACACAAACACCCATACGAACTGCTGCCCGCCCTCTCTCCCTCTTCCTCTGTCCAGCTTCGCTCGAATCGTACCGCTTGGCGCACATGTCGGCGAGCATTCCCTGTGCGGCAAATTCCTTGACCTCGGTGGTGCCGGGCAGTGTGCGTGAGACCACCATGGGGACGAAAGTGCGGCTGCCGCTGTCGGCGTCCATCGAGTAGACGCTGAACCACCTGAACTTGAGGTCAGGGCAGAACTTGAGTCCCATGTCCGTGAGGTCGTCACACACGGGGGTGTTGTCCACCACTGCCACACCCTCCTTGGGCGTGAAGAGGCCGGGGGTGCCCTGGCCCAGCAGAGTGCCGTCGAGATCGTGGCCGTACGCCAGCTGCACGGCGTCGCACACGGCGGGGGTCTTGTGCCCGGCCTGGCAGCCCTGCGCACCCGCACGAGTGTCCAGACGGAACTTGGCCCGCTCATCTGCAGTGACCCAATTGACAGGCACCAACAAATGGAGACTCGAGATATAGATGGGAGGCTTTGCACTAGCTGACCTGTATCAATCCACTTGGTCTTGCTGAAGGCCATGTCGGGAGTGTAATCGGGCTGTGTGGGGTTGTGAGCGATGGCGTATGCCTTCTGCCCACCGCACTCGCTCTCCTTGAAGTGGGCGAACACGGTGTTGTCGAAGTCGACGTGGGCGTACATGCCGCCGCGCACACCGCAGCGGCGCTCCCAGGGTGGCGAGCACATGCGCTCGGGCACAGTGGGGGGGCGGCAGTCCATCCCGCCCTCGCCAGCATTGAGACCCACATCCATGATGCACGTCTTGGCGCGGTTCGTCTGCGTGAGAGTCGGTCAGATAGAGGGATGAGACATGATCGCTGTGTGCGTGTGTGTGGTTGGTTACCTTTTGGATGGTCTGGAAGCCGACGCGTCTGACTCTCTCGCCCGTGAGAGGGGTGAACTCGGGCCCGGCGAAGACAGAGTTGCAGCCGTTGGGGATCACATCGCCCTTCGTGAAGGCCTGTACACACAGAACCCGACACACACACAGCGATAGAGTCCATTCAGCGACCATCCTAGTCGATCTGCGTGTGTGGGGTACCCACCAGGCAAGTGTCGCACGTAGAGTCGGCGGAGGCTGCGGTGGTTCCCATGAGAATGGCGTTCTTGACGGTGGTGTACTGGATGGAGGTGTAGTGGACGTAGTTGAGCGAGATGCCGATATGTGAGTCGGCCACGACCACATTGTTGACTTCGATGTCGGCACCGGTGTCGACGATGAGCAGCCCCACGTGTGCGGCCTTCCAGATGGTCCAGCGCTGCATGACCTTGCACTGGTTGCCCGTCGGGCCGCTGCCGCCCGTGCCGTGCTCAGGCCACATCCACGCGCCGATGATCGCGCCAACGACCTCGTTGTCAAACACAGTGGGCACTGAGGAGCAGCAAAGCAGAGACACACACATGGCCGTGTGTGGGAGATGGCTGGCTGGTCAGAGCTCTTCTTTGTGTCCTGCAGTACCGGCTCCGCAGTCGTCGGCGACCACAAGGAATCCAGTGTCCTGTGAGCCGGAGGCGATGTTGCCAGACACCTCAGCTTGCCTGCATAGCAGCACAGGACACCGTGCCAGCGTGAATGGATCGATCCCCCTCCCTCCTTCCCTGGCTGACTTGGATTGGAGGTAGAATGATGCGTATGTGATGAGCCAGTCGAGAGTCTCCTCGGGGTCTCGCCAGGTGCCCACAACCATGTTGTTCTAAACCAACACAGACACACACACAGATCGGCCACATACTCAAACGTCCCCTGTGCGTGTGTGTCTCTCCATGCCTACCGTGATGTAGTTGCCCTGCGCGTCGTTCCAGGCCTCGACGGTCTGTTTGTATCCTCTGTAGTAGACGTTGTTGTCGAGTCGGACGTTCTTGATGGCCCGCAGGATGGTGCCGTAGTTGAGGAGAGTGAATGAGCAGCCCTGCACGACGTTCATCTCAACCTCCTGCTGCGCGTCCGCCTCGCTGTCGCCCTCCTTCAGGTGGTACTCGAAGTTCAGCGCCGCCCACGGCAGAGACTGCTTGCCTGTAAGAAAGCGGCAAGGAAGGGATCACAAATACGCTCTCGCCATTTTGGTTTCTGTGCTTTTGTTGCTCGTACCCATGTTCTCGAAGTGGGCGTACTTGGCTTGGATGTGGCCGTACTTGTACCACCTGATGCATGACAGACAACCGACAAACCACCCACAAAGTGATACGTATGGCCCACCCAGTAGCCAAAGTGCTACCCTGGCTGCCTACATGGTGCCCTGGTCGGCGTCCTTGCCACTGATGGCCACGACGGACACGTGTGCGCCAAAGACGTCCTGAGGCGAGGTCTGCACGCCCTTGACCACCACATTGCGAGTCAGCAGGCCCACGGGCGCCCTCAGCTCCACAGTGCGCGTGTTGCCATTGCCGTCAGTGAGTGTCTCCACGCCGGCGAAGTGGCGATACTTGAGGCCCTCTGTCAGGGTCACCTTGGTCACATTGCCCTCCTGGCTCACACCTTGGTCACCCACACATGCAGAGAGAGACATGTGTATATCCGATCGCCCTGTGTGTCTGTGTGTGTGTCTCGATCACTCACCTGAGATGGTGACGTGTTCGACCTGGTCCCACTTGTACTCGGTGGAGCCGATTGCAAGCTTGTCCTGGGCCTTCCACCGCTGGGTGAGGCCCTGCACGTGTATCTCGGTGTCTCCGATGTTGGCCGTGCGGTCAAGCTTCCTCCAGGACGTCACGGGCGAGCCAAACAGGTTCAGCTGACCTGCTATGGCCATGCCCTTGTTGCCAAGCCTGTGGGCAGACACACACGACACGGATAAGTCGTCTTCTCCTCACGTTGGATATCTATCGGTGGCTGGCTGACTGACCAGACGTCCTCGGCGTATGGCGTGATGGATTTGTCGTTGTCGGTGCCGTGCAGCTCGATGATGGCGGTGTGGTCGGAGTCGTTGCGGTAGTCGACGTCCAGACGGCCAGACGCTCGCATGTTCTTGGCCTTAAGCGTCACATCCTTCTTCAGGAAAGCCTCGTTGATCTCTAGGAAACCTTCACACACGGAGACATGTGTGTGTGTGTGTGTGTGTCTCCGCCCCCCTCCCTCCCTGCCTACGACCCTCTTTCCTCACCCTTGACATCGATCTCAGCGAATGGCGTGTCTGGGAGGACGGCCTTGTCGTCGATGAAGATCCATCGTGTGGAGGGGATGACCAGCGGGTCGCCGCTCTGTGGGCCTCCCTTGGGGTGGCTTGGTTTGCATGTACCCCTCGCTCTCGGGGCCGCCGACCCATGAGTCGGGGTCGGACCAGGGGTAGCGGGTGTCGCCCCAGTCGCCGTCGGTCACACGGGGGCACCCCGTCTCCAGGCACTGACGGGCCTTGACCGCAAAGCTGAAGGGATCCTTCTGGTCCTTGATCGCACCTTAAGACACACACGGGACGGAGGGAGGGAGGGAGAATTGTGAGTTCTGCTAGCTGCTGGGGCCGCAAGAAGGGATCTTTTTGCTGACCCTCCTGGTATGTCTTGGCGGTGTTGATCATGATGGCGAAGGTGCCGTTGTGGTTGCGGCCGCCAGGCAGCATGTGGGTACCGAACGGCATGTCTGCACACACGAGCACGCACAGACACGTGTATGCGACCTTCTCTCCCGTGCGTGTGTGTCGGTCAGCCCACGCACCCTTGGTGAGCTCGGTGATGGGCGCATTGAATCGTGTCTCGGTGATGTCTCCGTTCCTGAGATCCTTTTCCAGTCCGATGATACGAGTGATGGCGTCGTGGTCCTCGGCCTTGCTGGCGAGGGGCTGGATGCGGTCGTAGCGGGACTCCTGCACATTGTCGAGAGTGGCCTCCGACCACTCGGTGTAGATGTCGTCGTCGTAGAACTTGGCGGGGACCGTCACGAGGAAGTGGTCGCGCCAGTTGTCCCAGAAGGTTTGCAAACCTGTGATAAATGACACAGGCAGGGAGACAGACGCACCTTTTGATTTTGTGTGTGCGCGTGTGGTGTGCACTGACCCATGAATTCGTCTCTTTTGGTGTTGTTCTTGTAGAGTTCGACGTATGGCGGGATGGAGTACTTGAGCCTGTACTGGCGGAAGTTGCCGTTCATCCTACACACACACACACACACAGACGGGGAGACAGATGAATGATGATGGCAGATCAGATGAACACACAATGAACACACACACACACACACACTCGTCCATGGAATGGACGCAAATCGCCCACTTACTTGGAAGCCCAGGTCATGTTGTAGTATCCCTCGGACTGCATCGGCACGGCCCAACCGCTGAAGTCTGAAATCAGGGGAATAGCAACGCATGGAATCCAGCCAGACGCCAACACCCTCCCTTGTTTGGTTTGTGTGTGTTGCTCACCTTTGGGCATGTAGGGGATGCGGTCAGTCTTGTCGTCCGTCGGGGCCGCCAGCCAGTTGTCAGCGCCGAACAACTTCATGTCACGCCACATGAGCTCGCGTGGCTCCATGCTGTAGAACTTCACCTTCCTGCACAGGTGTGTCAGTCAGTGCACAGAAGCCAAGCCAGACGTGACATGAGTCTGGGCGGCCCTGTGTGTGGCTATCCTATCTGTGTGTCTCGCTCAGTGAGGTACCTGATGGCATTAGTGCAGGTGAGACCGTCTGAGTACCTGACGCCCTGAATCTGCTGGCAGGCGCCACGGTCGTTGAAGGCATAGTAGGGGGTGGCGAAACTGTCTGGTCCCTTGTCGGTGAGAGAGCCGTCGAGATCCCAGAGGATGTCCTTGAGTGTCCACTCGACGCGTCTGCTGGAGTTGTGGAACTTCATGTTCTTGAAACGGTACGTGAAGGCACCCTGCGCCATGTTCGTGTCAGACAGGCAAGACATGCACGGCTCTGGCAAACACAAAGACACACAACAAGTGAGAGGTGCACGTGTGTGTGAGTGAGGTTTAGGCGGCTTACTCAGTGCCCAGTTGTCTCCGTAGTTGACGAATGTGCCGTCCTCCATGTTCCAGAACTCCTTCTGCGGCATGAGGAACCCCCTGCCGCCGGTGCCGCTCTGCTTGCCCACCGCCAGCACGTGGTAGAAGTGGGGCGGCGAGTGGACGCCCACATCCTCGTTCATCTTCTTCCACTCGAGCGCTCCGCCGTTCTCCACCAGACGATAGTCGTGATGGTGCGCATCACCAACCTGACGCAGAAACACACACACTCACTCACTTTGCTCGATATATCGTGTCTCCGTGTCTCTCTCGTTGCTTGCTGACAGTTCCGTGGAAGACGCCGAGTCCGTTGTGGTAGGCCACGAGGCCCTCGAGGTACTGGGGCTTGGTCTTGGGGCCCCCACACGGCGACTCCTTGGGGTTCCACCCGGGGTAGATGCGCAGACCGATGCTGCTGCTGTGGGCAGAGTTGTTCTTGAACTCGCCAATGTGCTCGTTGAACGGGCAGAGATCCATGGTGCGGGAGGGGCCGGTGGGGCGGCCTGTCAGCTCAAACCAGAAACCGAAAGCCACCGAGCCGGCTGCGACGTTGTGGCGCCAGTAGTTGGTGGGTATCTGCTGCCAGAAGTTGGCGGGCTTCATGTCGGATGAAAGCATGACGGGGTTCTTGCGCGTGAGCGCCACGAGGTTGCCCTCGATCCTGTTCCACTTCTCGGCACCGTCCTCGACGAAGATGGTGTGGCCCGCGACGTCGTAGGCCACGTTGTCGGTAATCTTGGCGTACCACACGCCGTGAATCGTCACGGCGCGCTGGAAGGAGTGGTGGATCGAGTTGGCCTTGACGTAGCCGTCGTGCAGGATGGACGACAGGTGGAAGTGCGTGCAGTAGCGGCCCAGGTTGCCCTGCTGACCGCAGTGGAACACCTCGGCGTTCTCGAAACGCTGGAGGGCACCCACGGCAGCCATCGTGTGGACTCCGTATTTCTGACACACACACAGAGACCACAGAGACACATTACCATGCTTGCGCCTCTCTCTCGAGCGTTCTCTTCTCATTACTACCTGTTTCTTGGAGTTGTAGTCGCCATGGATCTTAATGTTTCTGGAAAGCAGGGCGACCTCGCACGTCATGACGGTGTCGGGGAAGCCATACGAGCCTCCGGCGAACGTGTCGACCTTGTGGTCGTGCTTGAGTGGTGTCTTGAGCGTGACGGTGGTGCCGCTGGATGACAGCACGGTGGACTCCTCGATCTGGCCCAGGCCGGCCGAGGACGTAACGAGAATGCGCTCGTCCTCAACCCAGTCCACAGGCTCGCGCAGCTTCAGAGTGGTCGCACCTGAATGATCATGAGACAGACAGAAGGCACACAAGGATGAAAACATTGAACGAAGAGAGAGGCAAAGTCGTTGTCTCCCACCCTTGAGAGCAGTTTCTGCGAGGAAGGTCCAGACGCGCTGACGGACCTTGCCGTGGATGTCCATCTGTCCGAGCCTGCCGATGGATCGGTTGGGCGAGGTGGCCAGCATTTTGTTGCCGATGCGGGGCATCTCGATCGTCGTCCACTTGTCACCGTGCAGGATGATCTCGGCGTTGTTGACGAAGGGCTCGGCCTCAGTGCCCAGCTCCCTGCACACATCAAGACACCCAATATTCGCTGCATCGCGTGTGTGGTGGGTGGTTGTTGTGGCTTTGTGACTCCTGCGTTCATTCAATCGCTTACCAGATGCCGCCGCTGACCCAGATGTAGGTGGCCTCGAGCTTCAGGTCCTGCCTGTCCCACACAAACATGCCGTGGATCAGAAGCATCTCCAGCTTAGGCGGCGACATGTCCTGAGAGAGCACCATCACACGAACAGAGACGCATGATAGAGACACAGACCGGCCGGTGTTTCTGTGGCTGTGTGATTTACAAGAAGGACGGCCTGTCCGTCAGGAATGACGACAAAGTCGTTCTCGGCGGGCTCCTCGAAGTCCTTCCATGTGCGCACGTCAGACCACTTATCGAGGTAGCGGAAGAAGACTGTCTCGGGCGACTTGACCATCGCCTGACCGCGGCCCTTGATCAACACGTCCGTCGAGAATGCTGCCAGGCCAACACACATGCATCCGGTAGAGGGCGTGTGGTGTCTGGTGTGTGGTGTGGTGTGGTGTGTGGTGTCTGGATGAGATCACCGACTTTGCATCTGTTGGGGGTCTCTGGCTTTGGTGGTGCACGTGAGGGTGTCCTTGCCGCCCGACGTCGTCGCGGGGCCGGTCACGGTGCACTCCACACCGTTGAACTTGACAACGGCATCCTGCTCAGCCTGCAGATATCACCACAACCACACACACACCATTCGCCCAACATATGTGTCTGCCTCCCTGTCTGTGCGCCCAGCCATCCATACGCTGCTGCCAGTAGGTGTGAGTCGTGTGCCGGTGATGGTGACGGTGTCGCCGCCAAGGGACGAGCCGAACTTGGGCTGGATGCTCTCAATCAGGGGGGTGCCCTCCGTCGAGTACTTGACGGTGAAGCAGCCGGCGAGGGTCGATGCAGCCTGGACGTAGTTGCCAGTGGGGGACACCTTGACGGTCGCGGGGCACGAGTCGCCGGCGGCGGCCACCACGTGACCCTCCAGCTTGATGTCGTGGATGCTGCACCGGTAGGTCGCCGATTGGTACCTGAGACATTACACACACAGACAGAGTGCGCATGTCCCTTTCTTCTCGTGTCCTTGTCTGTACCTACCAGAAGTATCTGGCGACGACGGGTGCCTCGTCGACGAAGTCTCTGACGCGATACTCGTTCCAGCCCTCCTGCGGCCTGGCGTCGGGCAGCTGGAGGAATGTGGTCCATGTGGTGCCGTCGTCCGAGTATTGGAAGGCCCCATTCTTGAAGAAGTCACGCTCCCAACGGGAGTGGGGCGGCCAGAAGGCAAGGTTCGTCAGGTAACCCTTGGAATCGCCACCCTGACACACAGAGACAGACAGACAGAGAAACGTGTTGTTTTGCTTTGTGTGGTGGGGGGCGAGTGGGATGTACGGTACCGACCATGTCGATTCCGACGCGGCAGGTGGCGGTCTTGTCGTCCATTTCGATGTGTCCGTACGTCTCCGGGTCGTTGTCGAAGATGCGGCCCTCGTGGTACCCCTGGTTGGCCTTACTGCTGAACGTCGACGAGTGGGGGAACACAACCTTCGGCAGCTGCACACCATCATCCTGCACGCACACAAGCAGACACAGAGACACGGACCATCGAGCCGATATACCACCGCATGCACCCCGGCTCCGTGTCTTGCCTGCAGGAGTGTCATGGTGGTGGTGGTGAGGACGGCAGGGGCGCGGCAGCGTGACTCGGTGTAGGTGGGGGTGCCCTCGGGCTCACAGAGGAGGCCACACACGGTGATCTTGTTCTGGGCAGGCGTCTTGCTGAATCCCTTGCCGGTGACGGTCACGAGCTGCCCGCCGGCCACTGATGCATCTGCTGCCGTGAAGAGGGCTGTGACGGAGAGCTCGGACGTGATGGTCCTGCTGCCCCAGGCCAGACCTTTGCCTCCTACGTACACCTCCGCAATGTGGTCGCCTGCACCCACGAGACAGACAGACAGGCAGACAGACAGACAGGCAGAAGGACCGTCTCCGCCATTTCCTCTATCTGCCGAACTCTCTCTCTCCCTCTCTCTGATTGCCTCACCAGCAGGCGTCTCGCCAAGGTTGCACTTGAGCTCGCCATCGGGCTCGCCAGTGGTGGTGAGAGTGCACACCTCCCCGCCCACGATGACCTTCTGGTCGTCCTCACTCACGCCATCCTCGGCCACCGAGCAGGCGTTGTCAGCCGTGACGGGGCTCTGTGTGGTGGACTTGAGTCCGCTGCCCTTGATGACCAGCTCGGTGCCGGACGTGCCGGTGGTTGGGGCGACGGACGAGAGCTCGGGTGTGAGGGCGTTGGCGTAGGTGACCTTGCAGTGGCAGGGGGTGCCGCACTCGGACGACTCGGCTATCAGATCAGCCGGCCAGGTCTCCGCTGCACCCATTGTGTTGCCACAACACGCACACGTGAATGGGCAGGGTGCAGGGTGTGTTGTGTGTCAGTAGTCATGGTGACTTACGTGCGAGTCTTCGTCTGCGCCTTGATGCGACGTCCTCCTGGTGCCAGTTGTGGATGGTGATGGCGGTGGACGCATTGGTGGCGGAGGCCTCGCAACGGCGGACACCGTCGGCAGAGGTGGCCTCATCCACCACCGACCGCTCAGCACGGAGCACATCCACAGCATGCTGAGTCCAGGCAGCAACCTCCTGCACACACACACACACACAGACATTCATCACCACAGGCAGCTTGACACGTACGCGCCCATGGTCTTTTGCTGACCTCGTGTCCGAGGGCGTTGTGTGTGTTGAGCTTCCTGCCGCCGCCGAGGGCGATGTCGACGCCAGAGTGGCGCTGGTGGTCCAGATCTGCCTTGTCCAACAGGAAGCGCGACGCAACACCGCCAGTACGCTCCTTGAGGCGACGGCGAATCTTGTCCGACGGGTGGATGGGCACCGAATCTGCGCACACGCACGCACACAGGGAAATGACACACATCAACACACCGTCTGTGTCTGCTTATTACGGCTGGAGGACAGTCTCCTGCGAGCGCCGGGGGTGCCGGTGATGAGGGAGGTGTCCTGGCCCACCACATGGACCTTAATGTCGGCCTGGTGCTCGCCGCTGGGTTTGCTGCCGTATGTAGGCGTCTTGCACTGCAGGGTCGTGTGTGTGGGGGTGCCGACCACCTCGCAGATCCGGCCGTCGTCGCCGACTTCGACGATGTTGTCCTGTGGGTTTGTGCTGAAGCCCTCGCCGGTGAGTGTGACGATGCGGCCGCCCTCCATGCTGCTGCGGCGGGGCTTGATGTCCGTCAGAAGCAGCTCGTTCAGGAAGCCGTCAGAGGCCACGTCGCCCTTGTCCTTGGCGTAGCCGTCACCTGGATGATGGATGCACACAGGATACGGTAAAGTTGCCATCTGTGTTGTTGTGTCTCGTGCTCTGTGTGTGTGTGTATGTGCGCGCGCGCGCGTGTGTGTGTGTGTGTGTGTGTGTGTGTGTGCAGCGTGCCTTCGATCCAGAGGGTGACGGGGAGCTGGCTGGCGGGGTACTGTGGGATGGTGCAGGTGACGGTGGCCTGGTCGCCGCTGTGGCTGACGTCGGCGCACGAGGCCTCCACACTCTCACCGAGCAGGAGCTTCGCACCGGACTTCTTCTTGGAGCCTGCCCACACGCAGAGAGGAATGGAGACATGGATCTACCCACATGCATGTGTGTGTATGTGTTGTGGGTACCCGATGCGAGTTTTGCGGTGAGTGTGATGGTGTCTCCGGCTTTGCCCTTCTTGGGGCTGATGGACGTCAGCTCGTTGGCCTGGGAAGCCGCGTACTTGAACTCACAGCCATTGGCGTCTTTGCACTTGGGCTGCAATCACACCCACCCACCCACACATCCATCCATCCATCCTGCCGTCTCAATGCGTGTTCGTGTGAGTGTGTGTGCATGAGGGAGGGAGGGTGACCTTGATGCCGTTGACATTGACGTTGATAGCTCCCTGGACGAAGAGTCCCCTCTCGCAGATCTCCTGTGCGGCCTCCTCGCCGTTGGTGTAGACGCTGCGGGTGGGGTAGGCGTAGTCGCACAAGGACGGGGTGGTGCACTCGATCAGGGTCGATGTCGCCGTCGTCACCTCGCACTCGAGACGGATCTCAGCTTTCAGATCAGCCATCAACACACACACACAGTCAGTTTGTGGAGTGCACGCCAAACCAACACATCCCGCACACACACGGACGGGTTTGCAGACGGACCTTGTTTCTTCTCCTCAGGGACGTCAGCGTGGATGTAGTTGAAGACGAGCATGACCTGGTAGTCGGCCAGGAGGGGGTCCTCGGCGAAGCCCTTGCCCGCTATCACAATCTTGCTCCCGCCGTAGAGAGATCCAGACGGCAGCTCCCCAGAGTTGACAGAGGTGATCTCGTAGCTGGTGTCCAGCTTGGTCACTGGTGTGTCGTCCACCTTGGCGTAGCCCCACTCGTCGACCACCATTAGGGGGCTCACCATCTCGTCGCCAGCGTTGTCGCCGTAGGTGGGCTTGGCGCGCTTGAGGCGGCAGAGTACCGTAGTGGCGTTGACCTGCAGCACGCGGCAATCGCGGTTGCCGAAGCTGATGCTCATCAAGGTGTCGGCCGTCTTGTCAGTGAGGATGTCGTAAGAACCGCGGAATTTCGAACCTACACACACACAGACGCCCATCGATGTGTGTTCGTGGCTGGCTGGCTGGCTGGCCGTCTGAACGCACCAGAGATAATGACGGTCTTTGAGATGGAGGAGGGGATGACTCGAGGCTCGATAGATGTGATGACGCTGGTGAGTGCGGGGTCGAAGGTGAAGCTGCCGGCGTCGGTGGTCGAGTCGGCGTCGAGCGAGGCCGCGTTGACCGTCACGGGCTGCGAGCCCTGACCGGCTGGGGTGAGGCACACGATCCGCGAGTGCTCCCTGACCTCCTGGATCACGCATGGCTGGCCACCTGGCCACACACACACACACGTGCCGTTTCTCTCCACTCACTCCTTGCTTGTTCCCTAGCTGTGCGCCCGCCCGTACCAACAAGCACTGAGTTGTTGTCCTTCTCCGCCTGGAAGCCGCTGCCCTCGATGACGAGCGAGGTGCCGCCTGCCTCCGGGCCAGCAGTGGGCGAGACGCTGTCAATGGTCTGCACATACTTGACTGCGGTGCCCTCGGCCGGCACGTCGGCGATGCCCCTGCCCTTGATGAGCACATGGAGGGGGAACGACCCGGCGGCACCCACACCCATGGTGCAGGTGATGGAGTTGCCGGTGGGGGCGGCCGAGAGGTCGCAGGGGGCGGTGCCGATTGTCACAGTGACGTCCTCGAGCGCGGGGGTTCCCATGTTGGTCACTGCATACACACGCAGACACACAGGGGCCGGGCCGCTGATGCCTATGCTTCGTGTGTTAGTTCGTTCGGTGTCTTACGTGTGAGTGTGAGGGGGTCTCCCTTCTTGAGTGTGGTCGAGCTGATAGTGGTCACGCTGGGTGTGAGGGCGGCGTCGTAGGTGAAGCCGAAGCCGTGCATCGACGCCTCGTTCAAGTGGGCGGCCAGCATGCCGTTCACACGCACCTCAACCTGACACGAAGACCCAGACACAGACACACACCCCCTGTCTGTCTCGTTCCCGATTCCTCTAGACTGCCAGGGCGGGTGCGTACCACGGGGTGTGTGTCTGGTACGGCCACCCTGAAGTAGTCAGCGGGGACCGGGTCGAGGAACACGTCGTTGTCGTCGCCGTCCTCGCGCACACGGTAGCTCCACTCGCTGCCCACGGTGCAGTTCACAAGGGGGTCGTTGATCGACTGCATACACACAGACAGAAGAGACACAAGTTGAATAAAGGCAGAGACATACATGGGTTTGTGCGTACGTTGCCGATCTGTATGGCGGGGAGTGAGTTGCCCTTGCTGCTGCCCGGCTGGCCGAAGCGGATGATCATGGCGCCGTCCTTGCCGTCCCAGCTCTGTAGACAGAAGCACACAAAGACAGACAGGGGCATTGCCGTGTTTTTGGCGGGCGTCTCCTCTGGCGTACGTCGGCGATTTTGACTCCCCAGTCTCTCAGCTTGTTGGCGATCTTCCACGCGCGGATGCCGCCGGCACTCATCTCAGTGCTCTGGCCGTTGAAGTCCAGGCGGAACGAACCTAAAAGATACAAACAGACACAGACACAGACACACACATCCCAGGTATGAAGATCCCTCCTCTCTCAGCGTGTTCCTGCCTCCGATGCCCCAGGGCTTGGTGGCGGGATCCTGGTTGAACTTGAGCTCCACCACCTCAAACACCGACTTGTAGTTGCGCAGGCTCCTCTTGGCGTCGGTGTTCATGTCAGGCACGTTCTCGATGCGCGCGGCAAGACGGAAGTATGCACCGCCGCCATGCTGCAGCCAGCCAAACACACACACGCAGACACACATGAGGACACACGGAGGGAGGGAGGGAGAGGGGGAGGGAGGTACCTGTGTGTGTTCGATTCTCATGAGGTAGGGCGTGTTGGCGGTGAGTGTCTTCTTGGAAGAGATCTGGCCCGTCTCGTGGTACCAGTAATTGTCGCTGTCGCGGCAGTGGTCCTCGATCTCCGTCAGCTTGTCCATCGAAGACAGGTCGTTGCTCATCGACAAGCTGACAGACGACCACAACACAACACGCCGTACACACACATGTGCACCCCAGATCTCTCTAGCTCGACAATGAGCTTACTGGGTCTTGGAGGAGTCGTCAGAGGTGGAGTAGAAGCTGTACTTGCCAGTGACGGGAGGGATGAAGTACACGACAGACTCCTCGCCATAGTTGTAGCCGTCCGTTTTCAGGTGGGCCCTCGTCTGAACTGTACGCTGCACACAGACACACAGAGGCACCACCAGACCTGTCTGTCCCTGCCTGCCGCCCCGCCTGCTGCCCTTCCGCTGCTCCTCCCTCGCCCACCTGTGAGATTGTGTTGGCAGAGTTGTCCTTCTCAAACACGTGGACAGGGATACCACGCGGGCCCAGCTTCCAACTGCCGGACAGGGTGATCGGGGCGGGTGCAGGAGCCGCTGTGGGTGCGGCCGTGGTGGTCGGTGCGACGGTCGGTGCGACTGTCGGTGCCTCTGTGGTGGTGACAGTGGCCTCGGGGGCGGTGGTGGTGGTCACGGGGATGGTTGTGGGGGCGATTGTGGTGGTCACAGTGTCGTTGGTCTGGAGTCTGCGGGACGTTGCGGGTGAGGGCCCGGCGGTGCAGGTGATCTTGTCGAAGGTCACGTCGGTGACCTCACAGGTGACGCCGTCGAGCGTGACGGAGACGGACGTGTTGGCATCGAAGAAAGACGGGAAAGATGTGCCCTGCAAACAAACAACAGACAGACACACCAGACGGGCGCGTGCAGTGCAGGAGAGGATCTCGCTCCGGCGTGTGTATGTGTGCGTACGTGAATTTCGACGACATCTCCTCCATTTTTGCCGGATGTGGGGGGGAGGACGTCTGTGACCTCCGGGTAGATGGTGACGTGCCACCCCTCGCCAGTGTTGACGTCATACTGGTAGGCCTCGGGCTCGATGTAGGCGCGGCCGTAGCCGCTCCAGGTGTCGTCGGTGTCCTGGTTCTTGTGCTCGATGGTGTGGCGGCCCGCTGCAACCTCCTCGTACACCTTGCACTCCAGGCCATACCTGCAGAGAGAGCCATACAGTATGAGGGATGGATAAGTGGGTGGGGGGGCTTGGGGGGCTGTGTGTGCAATCCGTGCCTGGGGTCCTTGTTTCTGTCGTCCTCCTCCTTGAGCATCTCACATCCCTCAGCGCCCACCTTGATGGAGTGGTGGTCCACACACGAGGGGTCGTTGCACCCTGACGTGACACACACAAAGGAAGAAACGGTATGGAGACAGATAGATGTCTGCGTCTGTGTGCAGGACGGGATGGGTGTCTGCACTGACTGACCCCTGAAGTCTCCTGTGATCCTGAAGGTGCTGCCGGCGGTGGTGGCGTACTTCATCCACTCAACCACGGGCGTGTTGTCCCACCGGTAGTCGTACTTGTCCGTCGCAACAATCTATATACACACCCCACCAAACACCACACACACACAAAGGCCGACTTGCCTTGCTCTTCTCCCCCCCTCACAACCACCCCGCTGGCATCCATCGTACCTGTGAGGACCAGATGGGTGTGATGATGTACACCTGGATTTCCAAGTTGTTGACAGGGGCGAGGGCGCCGCTTTCGTCCACTCGAGGCCTGGTCTCGCACTTGATCTGACGGGAGGTGTGGTCGTACTCAATGATGTCGCAAGGGGTGGTACCTGCACACAACACATCCACGAGGGAGGGAGTGAGACACACGCCAGAAGAGAAGAGCAAGTGAGTGCCCACTACACTTGGTGTGTGTCGCTCGCTGTCTTACCGAGGTAGACAACGGACGAAGAGGCCTCGAGCTCGTCACGGTCCTGAGCGTCAAGACCAGTTCCCTCCACCCAGACTGACCGACACACAGGGAAAAGACAAGAAAGACATCGTCTTCTGCCCCACCCCCCCATTCCGTTTCTCCGTTTCCCCCGTGTGCTGGCTGACCGTATGTGCCGCCCATGAGAGAGCCCCGGCGGGGGTAGACATCAGTCACCTGCACCAAGACACCAAGACACCAAGGCAACACACACGCGGAGAATCCAGCCAGAAAAGAGCGACCCCCAGGCCTCCTGGCCCTCCACTGCACGAGGCACCCACCCCCTCGCCGCCCCTCCCCTCCCCCTCCCTCTGTTTCTGTGCAGTGCTTACGTTAGTCTTGCCCGGCTGTGCGAGGCCCCCGTTGAGGAGCCCCACAAGCAGCAGGGTCAGCAACAGCATGGTGCGCCCCATGCTGTGACACTCACAAGTCAAGCAGGAGGATGGCGTCCAGGGGAAAGGAAGGAGCGTTGAGAGAGGGAGGGGGTGGGGGGGTGGGGTGGGGGAGCTGCTTGTCGGCCTTTTCTGTACAGAACGTGGCGTTTATGCCACGTAGAGACCAAGCAGCTATACAAAGACAAGGAAGGAACGTTGGCCCAGTCCGAAGACAGGGAGGGAAGGGAGAAAACGGGTCAAACCGTTCAACGGCAACGATCTAAGAATTCATGCGCCAAGCTCGCAGAGAAGCCACTTCTCGCCGATGAGCGCCAAACCATGACAGAGAGCCAAGGGGTCGGCGGTGCGCGGCTGCGCGGCACTCATCATGCAGCCGCCGAGAAGGCTTACATGACCGGCCTCAGGCACCTGTGCGGGGAAGGCGGTGTGCCGGTATGCGTCAAGGCTGCTGTGAGGCATCTCAAAGAGTCGGCGCAGATGGGCTACGCAGAGGCCTCATTCGGTAAGGAAATTCAACCACGAGAAGCCGTAAGGTCAACGAATGATCCATTCACCCCCTGCTGCGCGTGTGTGTGTATGTGTCCATCCATCCATCCATCTATCCATCCGTCAGTGCTGGCAAAGTTGTCCAAGGAGGGTCAGTGTGTTGATGTGGAGGGCTACAGCACCTACCTGACTAGGGCGGCATCATCAGGCCACGGCAGGGCACTGGTGGAGCTGGCGCGCGTCAAGCAGCAGGGCATCCTTGGCCCGAAGGACCCGGTCACCGCTAGGCAGATGCTCATCCGTGCTGCCGACCAGGATGAGGTGGGCGATGGACTGGATTGGATTGCCGACTCAATGATGAGTACACAGACTGTGTGTGGTCTGCCTACGCGCGCGCGTGTGTGTCCATAGGCCTCGGCGTGTCCTCTGTTGGCCAAGCTCGATGACGCGCCGCAGTCGCTCGCGGCACGCTCGAAGGAAAACAGCGCCAGACAGGTGAGGAAACCACCACAGCTACTCGACCCGATTGACCAAGCGCCCAGACATTCCCCCTGTATGTGTTTCTGTTCAGCTTGAGCGAGTGCGCTGGCTGCGTCGCGGTGCTGACTTGGGAGACCCGGAGTGTCTGTATGCTCTGGGCTGTGGCTATCTGGAGGGCACTTTGGGCGGCTCCACAGTGCGTGACCCCGCTGGAGGGCTGGAGGTGCTGCGCAAGGCGGCGAAGGTCAAGCACGCGGAGGCATTCAGACGTCTGGGGGAGCTGTACAGGTGACGGAGGAGAAGTGCACGAAGGAAGGGAAGTGCTGGCTGGCACGGCTGCCCTCATGCCGCTGGTGTCTGTCTTGTCTTATTGTTGGTCAACCAACGATCAGAGATCCCCCGAGTGAGCTGGTCGGCACCATACGCCGCGACTGTGTGCATGCTGCCAAGCTGCTGGCACAGGGGTGCGACCTCATGCGGGAGGAGAGGAACAAGTGAGCAAAACCAACACAACCAACTGCACGGGACCACGCAATTTCCCCTGTGTGTGTGTGTGTGTGTGTGTCAGGTTGTTGCACGACAAGGATGTCAAGCAGTGGAAGCTCATCGAGACCCACCAGCAGCACCTCGCCCTCGTGCAGCAGCAGCGCTCACTCCACGCCATCATAGCCGCATGGCGCGACACAACCAGACGCAGCAAGGACGCCCTCCGCAGGCTGGTCACCAGGCTGCACACCAGCAGGAGGTGGCGGGCTCTCGTGGGCTGGCGGGCAGCCATGCACCCACACAGAGACGGACAGATGCTCGCCCAGACGGCCACCCCCATCAGTGCCTTGGCATCGGTCCTGGCCGACCGCCTGTTGAAGGCCAGGAGGCGTGTTTGTGCGCCTGTGTGGGAGTCGCTGCGGGGACGGGTCGCTGCTGGTAGGACGATGAAGGCTGCGGGGATATTATCCAGGTGCGAAGGCTGCAAACACCCGTCTATTGCGTCATTTCTTGTGGTTTTGGCTCTTGTCTTCTGCAGGAGAGTCGGCTGGGTGTTTCGGAGGAGCTTGACGACTGCATGGACGCGCTGGAATCGATTTGTGCAGCGAGCCAAGTGGGTCGAATGCGATCTCGAATCTCTCGATTTCATCTCGGTCATTTCACTTACTGTTCGTGTGGCCACGTGTGCAGTGCATCGGCCGTGGCCACGTCGAGTCAAAGAGATGTCCTCGAAGCCCTGCAGGCGCAGCACAAGGTCGGACATTCACAGGCACTTTGTGCGGCATATGGATGTAGGCAATACCTTAGTTACATGTGTGTGTGTATGTGTGTGTGAGTGCAGGCGGACCACCATCGGTGGCTGTCGACGCTCGCGAGCCTCAAGAGGCGCCTCGACTACGAGGAGCAGCTCAACAAACACCTAGACTCCCTCTACAAGGATGCAACTGCACAGGTCAGCTGCACCGGTGACAGGGCGATCCGCAGCAGACACAGAAGAAGCCAACAAACCATTTTCTCGTTTATCTCTGATCTGTCTGTCTGTCTGTCAGCTGATGCAAGTGCTTCGCCAGCCAAACGCCAAGCCGCCCCGCCCTCAGACCGTCCCAAAGCCCACAGCTGCCGAGAGCTCGCCACCACTCGCACCGCTCTCCATTTCCCCCGACCACCCGGTGCAGCCCGCCCATCATCGCACCCCACCAGCTCTCCCACCATTGCCGCCAGAGGCGCAGTCGGGTGTGCCACCTTCTCTGCGGATGTATCGCGGCGACGGCAGTGGCGGCAACCGGCCGGCCGTCACGGTGTCCTTTCCGGCATCCTCGGCTCCATCCGAAGAGGGCGGGGGTGCTGGTGCTGGTGCTTCTGATGGGTTGAGCGGTTCTCCATTGGCTGGTGGTGACGATGAGGTGCGGCAGGTGGACGCGTTGCTCGATCGTGCGCTCCAGGCGTCTCTGGTTCGGCGGCTGCCCCATGCTGTGCTGTCGGAGATCGCCCCTGGGGATGAGCTGTCGCCTCATGCGCCAGCTGACGCATCAGAGGCGGTGAGGGAGAAGGAGGCTGCCGCCCGGCCTGCTATGAAGACACTATCAGAGGTGAGGCGGAGGCAGGCGTGTCAACACCCTCAATCCTTCTTTGATTTGTGTGGTTCTGTTTGTGTTGTGTGGGGTTCTGGGGGTACAGAACGGTCACCTTGTCGGTCTTCGGTCAGCGTCGTCATCCATCATGGCCCAAGCCGATGAGTACTCGCCCTCTGACACAGACACGTCGCACCGCCCCCCACCGGCTCACTCCAGCACCCACCCGCCCTTCGCCAGCCTCTTGTCGCGGTCGCCGTCTGGCCGCCCTGTCAACGTGCCCCCTCTGAACCTCCCCATTCGGCTGCCCACACCACCACAGCAGCAGCCCACCGACTCTCGATCAGCCACCAAGGGCGGCGGCCGGATGCATGGTGACCACGGGAGACGAGATGGGTCAGTCGTTGGTGCCTCCTCCCACCACAGCAGCGAGGCCAACGATCGTGTGGCTGCCTTTCTGCTGAGGAACTACTACTCGAAGAAGAGGAGCGGCGTTGGTGGTGGTGGTGGGGGTCAGCCCGGCAGGAGTTTGGGCCGGTCAGCGAGCGCGTTCTCGCTGGATGGGAGGCGGGGAGGTGGGGGTAACGGAAAGGTCAGGTGGTGAGGCAGACAGCCGATGATGGATCGGATCTGATCGGATGGGGTGAGGTGGAGTAAGAGTGGCACACGCCTACCAAAGGGCTCGTCATGTGTGTTGTGTATAGCCATTCCTCAATCCGTGTGAGTGAGTGCATTGATTATACATATGACGGACGACATACACAAACGGTTAACTGTATGTCTGTATCGGTCTGCATTGCACTATACATCGTTTTCTGTCTACTCGTCGGCCGTCGTGCTGGCGTGGTTGACGGCGGCCGGGCTGAGGGCATACGCTCGCAGGTCGTGGGGCTTCACCGCCAGATGCTTCAACAGACACCACACGTCAACGCAGCCCCCTGTGTGCTCACAGACAGACAACAGACACACACACAGACAGACACAGACAACGCCGTCAAGTCCTCCGTCATGTGTTGGTCCGTCCGTCTGCCCATACTTGATCTGTGTGTGGTGTGGCCGTTGGGCACTGATCCGTCCGCCGCCCACTCCATCAGCCGCTGGTTGAACTCCTCTTTGCTCAACCAGTTCTTGCCGCCAGCGAAACTGACCAAACACACACACACACACACACACACACAGAATGCCGCGTCGCGGCCGCTGTTGGCGGCCCCCTTTCTCTCAGTGATACGCATCAAAGACGGAGTCGAGCGCCTCAGCGGAGATGTATGGGCCGCTCAGATAGACATTCACACCCTGTGTGGTGGAGACAGACAAAGGACAGACAGACAGACATTGGTCTGTTGGCTCATGTTCGTGTCTGTTGCCCCAGCTTGGTCCCTCACCTGTCTGCCTTCGGTGGATGTGTCGTATCCCGTCCGCTCGGCCACCTCCTCATACACACGGTGCAAACGACCCGACCGATCAAGAGGCTGCACTCATCCATCCAGGACACACACACCACACCACACCACACCACACCGACAGACAGACAGACAAGACACACCCATCGACCACATGGCTGGCTCTTCCGTCCTGTTGCTTGCCCTGCCCGGCTGCATACCCATTTGAATGGCAGATAGGGCACTCGGGCGTGGAACTGGTCCCGTGTCAGCCGGCTCTTGGCACTCAAAGCCGATAGAGCTGACCGCGACCCGCCGCCCCCTCCCCCTCCCCCGCCACCTCCACCGCCCCTGCCACCACCCCGGCTACTGGCCTCCGATGAGCCCTCTAGGTCCTCCCCGAACAGCAGATCCCTGCAGGCAGAAAGCACCACATCCAGGCAGGTGACGGCGTGGATGTCGTGGCGGTGGGTACCAGTTTGCCGTCTTGTAGAGGGGTCGGCTGGCGCTGCCGCCCTCAGACAGGGCGTAGCCGATCTCGCTGCGGGCCACCTTCGAGATGCCTGCACTCCACACACACACACACACACACATAATGCAGGCGTGAATGCGCTCTCATTGCTAACTGGTCCTTCTACCTGTCGCGTAAGGTTCGGGCCATGGCACCTTGCCGTACTCGTCCCTGTGGCCCAGGGAGTAGTCATGCTCACTCAGACGACCGTAGAGCTGCACCGCTCGAGCCAGACAGACAATCAAACCAACAAAGCAGATTGCACGACCGAAGTGGAGCTCTCAAGTGGGTCACCTTGACGAGCTCCAGCAGCTGCAGAGAAGCAATCCACACAAGCACAGATGAGAGGGCGTTGCATATTGTCATCGGCTCATGAGTCACTGCGGTTGCACCTGCGCACCTGATAGGCCAGCGACTGATGCAGGGTCAGGAGCAGCCCGATGGCCAGCCTGACGGTAGATGCCTTCCTCCGCCGTCGCAAGCACACATCACGCCGGAGAGATCCGGCCATCTTCGCTGCCTTTGCGGGGAGAGAGCGGTTTCACGGCGATCTCCTTGACACACATCCTCCCGCCATCCCTCTCGCATCAGTGGTGAGATTCCTGACACTATCCTGGGCTTCCTGACCCACTTGGGAACCACAGAATTGAAAGATCTGTCAGTGTCCATCTGGTTCGTTTTGCCTCAGGCGGTATGCCATGACGATGGCAGCCAGCTCAGCGGCGTACACTCGACAACAGGTGAGTCCGTGTTGCCGGGTGGGGAGGAAGGTGTGTATCGCGACTGCGCTTGTCTTTTTCAGGGTCACAGCCTTCGCTGTGCTCTGATTGTGGATGGGGCGAATGCTCTGAAAGGCTTCGAGAAGCATGAGCGCAGGCTTATGCGGCACCACGACTTCGAGGCGCATATTCGAGAGATGCTTGTCGCCTTCGAGGCAAATACAGGAAGATCTATGCAGCTGGTCACGGACCACACCATCTTCGTCAATGTCGACCCGCAGGAGTACAAGCGGTTCATTTCTCGACACCTCGAGAATCGCTACAGCGGAGAGGAGCTGGACTACAGAAGGCGGCAGTTGGGAAATGACTCCAGGAGGATGGCAGAGCTTCACAATCGGCTGGGAAGAAGACGGAGCCCGTGCCGCTTCAAGATCAAGACGATAGGGCTGAAATCGAGGGAGGTGAGGTGCCACAACTGCCGATGCATGCAGGAAGACCATGTGCAGAGGGGAGGAGACGTCATGATCGCCATGTGCCTCTTGGAGGCTGCATTGCGTGATGACATCGATCCCGTGATCCTGTTCAGTGGTGACGGGGACTTCATGCCGGCATTGCAGTCCATCAGGCAGGCTGTTCCGACCAAGAAGATCTTTGTCGCGGCGTATGAGGCCACAGCGAGGTCGGCAGGCTGAATGTCTCGACGCTCACTCTTTTCTTCTTCTGTTGTTTTGCAGTCGCAGGTTCTCAGTCTCCGACAGCTGGGAGCTCAGGGATGGCCGATGGCAACCAGAAATCTCCAGGCACATCGATCACGTGCACTTGATACGGACGAGTGATGCAGCAGCACCGCCCCCACCTCGAGAAACTCTCCCAACTCTCCCGGTCGACGACAGGGCCTATGCACAAGCACTCTTAGCTATCTTACTCGAAAGGACATGAAGCGCGCTGCATTGATGGGTGAAAAATGGGCTGTACGATGGATTGAGGCAGACGATTCGGATGACGATGATGATGATCTTCTCGTCATTGATGTCGACTGGGACATGCCATCCTGCCCTGAGTTCTTCCTTGGCCTGGGTGGCCCGTGAACTGACAGTAAGACGGCGCCTTTTTTTTTTTTTAAACCCTCTTCATCTTTGTGTTTCGTAGCTATACGTGAGCGAATCGTGTGGATGCGCTGGGGTATGTATGTGTGTTCTCAGTGTGGGTGTATAGGTTGTGGGTCTGTGGCGTGCGTGTGTGACGTGCGCGCCTGCCTGCCTGCCTGCCTGTCTGCTCTGGTGTGTGGATAATGCGTCGTTCGCGTGTCTGCCTGAGTGTGCCGACTGACTGACTAGATGTGCACCTACATATATTTCTTGACTCGTTCGTTCATTCAATGGCATCCTCGGCTCCACATCAGCCGTACGCCCCCCCAGCCCTTTCCATCCTATCCAACACAAACCCATACGAAATCTGTACCATGACACCTAAAGGGTTCGGGAGAACCGAGAAGGCGCGGAGGTTGCTGCTGCGAAGGTGTGTGGATGAGGTTTGTTGAGCGATCTGCACTGATGGGCCGTGATGGCTATGTTTAATTCCCGCGAGTCTGTTTGACTTTTGCGCTGTCTGTCCATCACCCACCTCCCCCACAGCCTAGACAGCTGCTACAAAACCATCAAAAGGCATGCAGTGTCCAGTACGTGTGTGTGTGTGTGTGTGTATGTGTGTGTTTGTTTGTGTGGATGAGACAGGAAGCCAGCCAGTCTTCTTGAAGCAAAGACCTTGACTCTCTCTCTCGTTTCCCAACCCACCCCCACCCTCTCTCACTTCCACCCCCAATTGCCCCTCCCCTCTCTCTGCTCCAAAAACAGCACCGACATGGGGTCGGTGCACACACAAGCCCTAGCTAGATTACACACATACATACATACACACACAGGAAGCCACGCATGGACGTGAAAGCGATATGGAGAGCGATATCTATGGACGCATCAATCGGTCTCTAGAAAGTGATCGGACTGGAGGGAGGGGAGGGAGTGGGTTGTTTGCTATGCTGCAAAAAGTGAGCTTAGCTAGTGAGACGTGGGCGTTGCCGCACGATAGATACACATACATAGACAACAGCCAGGCCAGACACTATGGTGGGTAGTAAGGCTATGGAGGTCGGTCGGCGATAAAGCGATATGAGAAAGCGATATGATGATGGAAAGATAGACAGGATGGATGGATGGATGGATAAATAGCATCACGCAGTGGCTGAGTGACTGAGTTTGTGACTGAGTGAGTGACCCCCCCCCTCCCTCGTTCGTTCGTTGTGTCCGTGTCGTGTTTGTTGCTTGCAGAATGCATAAACACGATTCATCCCCCCCACATCCCACCCGCAGACACGCAGTACGATGGACGGATACCTATGCACCACCACAATCAAGAGACAGACGAGAAGATGCTAGGTAGGACAGCTGATGGATGAATGGATGGAAAGGGAGATGGATGCTCTCACACGTGCCGTGTCTGCAGTCCTCCCCCTGACCTTCCCAAAGAGCGACTCAATCCCCCGCAGGAGATCGACGCGCCCCTCAGGCAGGTGAGGAGGAAAACTTCGACCCATGGCACGCACACCCACAGACAGAGATGTGTTCTTTCCCGTTGCCTCTCTCCTAACGCGACAGCTATGGCGGCTCTAGTGGCTAGGCTACGGACGAGTGATAAAAAACGACCAACCAAGATGGGCCCCCGCAAAAGATACCACACACGCGCAGAGAGAGAGAGGGAGAGGGAGAGAGGGAGAGAGGGAGAGAGGGAGAGAGGGAGAGAGGGAGACAGCTCGAGAGACGCAGGGAGGTGATTTAGACTGATGACTGGTGTACAGATTGGACAGACAGAGAGATGAATGGACGGATGGATGTGGATGCCCCCCCCCCCTCCCCTCCCCCCGACCAAGAGAGCTAGCTAGTATCGTGGAAGCGCTAAACCCCTACAGTCCCCCCCTCCCCCCACCCCCACCCACCCACACAATTCACACGCAGACACGCACACGTACACGCAGACACGAAAATCTTGGTACATCAAACAACACAACACACTCAAACACACATACATACACACAGACGAAGTCGCGGGTGCCAAAACCGCCTTGCTTCGTTGGGTCTCTCTACCTGTCTGTCTACCTGTCTACCCTTGGGCGTCGACCAAACCACTTCCATGACGCAGGCAGCGAAAATCAGAGCTTGCTTTCGCCCGCCCCGCCCCGCTCTGGCAACAACCAACCAACCAACCGCTCAACAAACCACTCAACAAACCCACACCGGACGGACTCCATCCGTCCATCCCCAAGTGTCATCCACACGTTGGCTGCGTTGCTTGATCGATCGCCAGGTAGCGGGCAGAAAACAAAACAAAACACAAATCGAATCAAACCGTATCTTCGTTCGTTTGTGTGCATTGGAAAAAACAGAGAGGAGGGTTTCTCTCTCGTCAGTCATGTGTCATCAACCAGTCGGTTCAAAAGGGGACCAGTGAGCGGAGTGAGGGAGGGAGGGAGGGAGTGAGGGAGGGAGGGATGGAGGGAGGGAGCAGTAGTGGGAGAGAGAGAGTGTATGTCTATGTGTGTTTATCTACATGTTGGAAAAGAACGAGGGAGGGCAGGGAGGCGGGGGGAGGGAGGAGTGGGAGGAGTGAGGTCAGTTAGACTCGCTTTGTCGGCCGGCGTGGCCTCTGGTACCACTCCTGAACCCTCGGGTGGCTCTGCACCGTCGCGTGGATCTGAACACACACACACACACACACACACATGATTTTTTGTCAGTCTGCTGACTCCCTCCCTCCCTCCGTCCCTCCCTCCCCACCTGCATGATGTGTGTGTGTTTGTCGGCCAGGGTCTTGGGCACGCCGCTGACCACACCGGCCCGCAGCCAGCTGATCAGATTGAACAGCACGAGATCCGCCTGCATGAGATGAGCCACACACACATGGGTCGTTCGTTGGTGGGGATGCTGCTGCGCTCGCTGCGGTGAGTGCCGTTCAAGCTCCTTTATTTACCATGGACAGTGAGGAGCCCACTGCGTATCCCGGTGTGGAGTTGCTGGCGGCGAGGGCGTCCAGACAGGCGAGCGTCCTGGGCAGGTGGACACTTGCCAGCTCAGTGCGCATCTGGTGAGCCAAAGGCACGCACACACACAGCACAGAGCAGGGATGACACGTCAGCCATCCGTCCATCTGGACGCGCCTACCTTCATCTTGGTTGCGACGTCCTCCTCCCTGACCGTCTCGGCGATGGCCGAGTAGGCCTCGTCCACACCCAAAACAAACTCAGCCGCCTTGGCCTCCTCCCACGCCTCAGCAGGCATCAAACCTGCACACAGGGCACAGCCCACACGTCAACAGAGGCTGGTGAGCCTGTTTCTCGCGCAGGCAAGGCTTGGCGCGTACCCGTCCTCCTGCCGACGAAGGTCATGATTGCGAAGGACTGGGAGAGCACGTGGCCCTCCATCTCCAGCACGGGCAACTGCTCATACGGGAGGCTCCCACTCCGACATCGCGACAGGAAGGCCCTCTCGGTCAGACGAACGTCCTCAAAGTCAACACCCGCTGCACACACAGACAAGCCAGCGCCATCAGAGTGCCATTCTGCCTTGCCACGCCCCCCCAAGCTGTCTGCCTCTGCCGTGCCCTCACCAATGGCGAAGGCCAGTCGAATCGGTTCTGCGCGTCCCTTGACGCCGAAGTAGAGCAGCCTGGGTTTCTGGAGAGGTGCGCACTCGTCGTCGTTGAATACCGAGCGAGGCGGGAGGTAGAGGGGGTCAGGCCCGTGCGACCTGGAGGACCCTGGCGATGCGAGGTCGGGGAGGGAGGGTGGCGACAGCGAAGAAGGCGCGGTGGACAACGACGGCGTGTCTACTGGCATCCTGCTCGGCCGTTCTGTTTGGTTCGCTGCGATTCGGCCTTCTCTCGCACTTGCCGCTCGGGACCTAAAAACGTAGCTCGCAAAATATTGGGTCCATAATGGCGGGGTAGCGAATGTATGGCTTCTTCGTCTGTTCGGTCCGATCAGCGGCCACAGCTACGCGCAGCGCAGGTGAGCTGGACGCAGGAGCGGATGATGGATTGATGGATGGATGGACGGCCGGTATGAGTGTTCCTGGCCAATAATCTTGTACTTCGGGCACGAATGTCGCCTTTTTCTTGTCGGCGCCCCCCTTGGCGAAGGCACTTTTTCTGTTCGCAGGGGTGGCCCTGAGCCTTTCCCTCCTCGCAGCTGCTGCCGCTGACATCAACCAAACGAAGGCATCTCCCCCCCTGCAACGACATGAGGGTGTACCAGACCTTCTTGGTCATCAGCAGGGGCTACGACGCGGGCCCGGATCATCAGGCCGGATGTGCCACAGACCCTGGACGAGCCCGAGAACACACAACAGTACCCTAATTCAGCGGCCCATTTCTTCCATGAGGCTTATGGGCTGGAGGCCAGCACCGACGGTGTGTATCCTCAGTTTTGGGCGGTTTCTCCCCGTGCTGTGCCGGTGAACATTGCCCTGGCGGGGGACCCCCAGAAGGGTGTCATCCAGCCTACCTGCGTCGCTGCCTTTAGAATAGACCCAAACGTCGTCTACCAGGTTGGTGCACACCCCTCTGCGCTGCGCGTACTTCTCTGCCCTGTGTGTGTGTGTGTGTGTGTAGAGGTGTACGGGTTTGACGCGCTGTTCTACGAGCCGTGGCAGAACCGCCTCCCCATCACCAATGCCCGTGTGGATGACCTCTACATTCTCATCACGATCCTCAAGGACGGGGGCCTGCAGAATAGGGGCAGCACCAGTAATCAGTTCCTCATCCTTCCTCAGGGCTCCTTTGTCTGGTCCGGTGTGTATCCCTTGTTCGCCAAGCAATCGGACGGCCAGGAGAACCTTATCGGAAGGTCAGGCCAACCAATCGACACGGAGACAGACAGACAGACAGACAGGCGGTTGCAAATAATCCATGGTCTGTCTTGCGTCAGGATCCCCTACAGGACCATCCAGTTCGCAATCTTCAGCCCTTTGTCTGGCTATTTCGTGATGGAGCTCTTCGTAAGCACCAGCACGATCCATTCACGCCTTCTGCCCACCATGTGTGTCTCCTTCTATACGTGCAGAATGTCGAGCCGGCGTTGTTGGGTGGCACCGGCCTGGCACTCGGGGCCATCGCGTCGGGGGGACTGGAACGCCGAGAAGACGCTCTCCCGGCGGGGCGGCAGCGCAACTCGGTGACTCATATCAATCGCAAGCAGCTTGAGTATGGTGCAGAGTGAATGAGTGGTGGTGTCGTGTGGTTCCTCAGGTGACGATGTGGTTCCCGGGCAGCCAGTCGCAGGTGCACCCCTTCGACGCCCAGTGCAAGCAAATCATGGCCAAGGAGCCCCCCGGGTCCGTCTCGCACTAGCCAACGGGCTGGCTTCTCCGTTTGTGGGTTTTCCCTCCCGTCCATCCTCGTGAGGTCGAAAAAGAGCAATTAAGACTTGGGATGGCCGTGCCAAGGGATTGGCTGGACGGCTGGTTGTCTCTTCGGTATACCTCCTCTTTGTCTGTCCTTCGCTGCGTCTCGATTTTTCGGTCTGGCTGTTGTTCTGTCTGGTTTGCGTGTGTGTGTCCAGTGTGTGTGCCTGTCACAGCAGTACCGAGCCTCGAGCAGACCAACAGCCTCGGGTCTGCGTCTTTTGTAGTGTGTGTCCTAGTGCACGTCCTTGGCGGGAGCATATGAGTGATGCATTTGCACAAGGAGGCAGGCCAGAGTGCTGTGTGCTGTGTGCCATGCACGAAACGAAGAGAGAGATTTCGTCGTCTCTCGAACAAAGTGCGTGTGTGTCCGTTTTTGCGGTCAATTTTGAAGACACCAAGGATGTACATTGGTCGAAATAGGCGCGCATGGAAAAGGGAGAAAGGCTGGGAGGTGAGGGCCACTACTGTTTGCGTTGCTTGTTGGAGGGGCTCAATGGAATTACAATCAGTCCATTAATCCATTCATCCATCAGCCCACGGACATGCAGCCATCCATCTGTCCATGCGTCCCCGTGTGCAAAGAGGTGCCATGTAAGAGGAGACATTAGCGGGCCACCGTGCATTTTCCAGACCTACCTGACCAACACAACAACACCCACCCAGCCACTCGATGTGAAAGCGTCAAAACTCACCCACACACACCGTAGCACAGCCAGAAGATTCTTGCCGGACAACCACGCACTCACTTTCCAGACAATCTGGAGACGTCTGAGACGGGGGGCACCCAAAAAACCCAGCCCCCAACCTTGCGCATGTATGGAAAGCATCGTGTGATGCATCTGATATCGCCTGTTTCCTAAACAGCTGCCTTTTTTGCTCTCTGACCATCTCTCTGCAAGGCCCAGCCATCATCTAGCCTCCCCGCTCTCAAATTCCGCTCTCGGGACAGACCGTCATGTCTTCGAATTCCATCTTTTCTGGCCGTTTCGACGTTCAAGCCCAACCCTTCGGTGAGGGGGCTTATTCTACGGTACACAGAGCCAAGGACAGGGCCTATCCCGACCCCAACCGCCTCTTTGCGATGAAAATTTTCAAGCCAGTGCGGCGGCCCGGGGCGACGGGTGGCACCATCCACCTCAGCAGCCTCAACGAGGTACTTCTTTATGACGTCCTGCAATCAAATGCAGAAGCCCGAGCCCTCGCAGCCGGCAGATCTAAGGAGCTCTATCGCAGCGGCTGGCATCCGAACATTGTCAAGAGGTACGGCAGCTTCCTCGACCACAGCAGCACGCGGCAGGGCGACCAGTGGCTACAGCTGGAGCTGCTGGATGGGTACCAGTCGGCGGACAAGTGGATGACCAGCTCAGTGCTGTCTGACGCCGACATCAAAGCCGTCCTCTACCAGTCCGTCCGCATGCTGGCTTTCCTGCATGAGCTCGGGATTGCGCACGGCGACATCTCTCGCGCAAACCTGCTGGTGAGGAGAGGAGAGGGTGGCCTGCCCATCATGAAGGCCATCGACTTCGGCCTAAGCGTCCACCCCAAGACACCGTACGGGGGGCACGGGGAGGGCTCGGGGACGTTCCAGGGAGCCAAAGGGACGCCAGGCTACGTGACGCCAGAGATGGCGTGGCCTTACGCGGCACACGATGACCCAATAGGTAACAAAGACCGAGACACGGAGGGAGGTGGGCCATCAAGAATGAGGGGCGTCTTTTGCTTTTGCGTGTGTGTGTTATTTGTCGTTCGTCCAGGTTGCGGTCTTTTCCCGGCATACAGTGTGCGGCAGGGCGACATCTTCCAGGCCGGCGTACTGGGGCTGGAGATGGCCACGGGCAAGAACTCGTGGAAGGACATCTTCCCCCTTGCCACGCCCAGCAACACAGAACTCGCCAACGTGTACTTTAGCACACTCATACACACACAGACACGCGGCTGGATGGATGGATGGCCGTATGTCCTCTCTCTCTGTGTATGTGTTTGCGTAGGTCTCGGACGCTTTTCGACTTCACTGGGCGGCCGACCGGCAACGAAGCCGCGGCGATGGGGCTCCCGCCTGGCCTCTTCCGCGACATCGACGTCAGCAGCGGGGAGCGGAGCAAAGCCAAGATACGGCAGCTGGGTGTCCAGCACGAGGGCCTCATCTCTGTGCTGTCGAAGTAAGTCAGAGAAGGGGGCGTCTTGCATCTTGCGTGTGTGTGCACCTGTGTGTGTCCCATTCATTCATTGTCTGCAGGATGTTGTGCCTGCCGACGTGCCGGTGGACTGCTGCCCAGCTCGCGTGTCACCCATACTTCGATGACCCGGCCCTCACACCCCTCTTCGCCGAGTACATCGCCCTCGGCTTCTTCCCCCCCACACACACCACCGCCCCCCACGCCATGTCCATCAGCGCCTCTCGCCCTGAGGAGCTCTCTACGAGCGCAGGGTCGTCTGCAGCCGCTGTGTCTCCTCAGGAGACCACCACCTCTGGTGTGGGTCCTCATCGCTTCCGCAGGTCCCGCCGTAAGTCTCCGCGCACGTCCTCTCGGCGCAAGTCGTCCGCCCGGGGCGGGAGCCGAAGGCATCGCCTTCATGAAGGCCTTCTTGACGCGTTTGGCAGCACGGCACAGGTGTTGAGGAGGGCCGCCAAACGCGTCAAGAAGGCCATCATGAAGGTGCACAAAGCGCTGAGAAGGAAGGCATCTTCTGTGGGCCTCGGCCGGAGGGGCCGTCGCACGGGCAGCGCATGGGTGAGGGGAGGGGAAAGGAAGAAGATGCGATCTAGCCTCCATGTTTAGCCTTCATGAGAGGGGGGGAGGGTCCGTTGCTGCCTGTGTTGCGTGTTGTCGGTGTCCTCCTGCTGCCTGCCTTCCCAGTGGCTGACTATTTTTATTGTCTGTGCACGTGGGACCGTTTGGGCGTCGCTGAATGTGATGGGTGGGCTCATCAATGGCCCAACAGGCCCTTCTTTTACGCAGCTTGGCTTCGATGAAATGAAAGGAACCAGAGAGGCATTCACTCGAAACCTGCCACGCATCCCGCAGACAGTTCACCATCCCCCTGTGAACTGTCTGTCGCAGCCTAAATGAATGCAGTCAGTCTGAGCAGAAGCATCAATGCACCAACACGAACACCTACACAAGTGTCAGTCATGACAGCCCTCTTTCCCTCTCGAGCGAAGCAATGACACAGGCAGACAGATGCGGCCACTAGGTAGGTAATGAGGCCGTACAGAAAAAACAGCCAACACAAACAGTGGGTCATGCTCAGGGACAGGGCCACCGGCAGGAGTGACACCTATGGGGCGCCGCTCTCTGTCTCTTGGGCTGTAGCTGGGGCGGGCATGGCAGCCTGCAGCCCATAGAACTCATTCTGCGGCGGCTGAGAGCAGAGCTCACGATGCTCGTCCACAAACCTACACGCAGACACACATGGGATGTCACATACATGGATGGATGGATGGCACCTCATGCCGATAATATAGCTCACTTTTGTTTGTCCTTGGCGAATCGTGCGGCCCGGCTGTGGAGTGCGTCTGAGAGGAAGGTGAAGCGGCGCCGCTGCAAGGTCCGGAGCGATATGTCCACACCGGCAGGACAGCTCCTCCTCTGTTTGGACGCCTCATGGGCGCCTCCCTTGGCAGCGGTCCGTGTGGTGCCGTCGGTGCGCCACTCGTAGCCGTGAGCGAGCGAGAAGCGCCACAGCCCCCTCACCGTCTCAAACCACTCATCTGAACCACACACACGACAGATCAACACTCACACAGAGAGTGAGCATCGGTCTCGGCTGCTGACCGACCAAGGCTGGCGGCCGTGTCAGTGAGGCGTTTGTTGGGCAGCCGCAGCAGAGATGGCGCCTCGTAAATCACACTAGTACGTCTGCACCACACACACACCACAGAGCGCACAGCACACAACCAGTGGTGAGGCAAGCAAGCAGCCAATCATGAGTCAGTCGGTCAGTCGATGTACGTTTGTTGGGTGCGTGACGTTGGCCTTTCTCGTCAGTTTGGCGATGATCCAGAGGTCCGAGAAGGTGATGAGTCCCCGCTGCTGCAGCTCCTCCATGGGAATCGACTGCACCACACGATACTCGACGCCATCCAAATCACTGCACACACACACACACACAAGCAAACACACTCACATGAGTCACAGCGGTTGTCTCGCCGCTGTCTGCTTGTCTGTTTGGCTCACTCAGGCGCCTCTTCGCCTCACCGCAGCCGCTCATTCAGCGCCGATGAGCCGTAATGGTGAACCGTAGAAATCTGCACTCCGACAAGACAGCACACTCACTCATTCACTCATTGCTTGTGTGTGTGAGTGTCTGTGTGTCTGTGTGTCTGTGTGTGTGTGTGCCGCGTGATCACATTGCATGATATTGGTGTTGTCCAGCGGGTTGTCGCGCAGAAAGTCCTCATCGCGATGGGCACGGAAGCGTGGGTCATCTAAGCTCTCCATCACGCCACCTCGAATGCGTGATCCGCCTCTCCCCGCTCCGCTTCATCTGCGAGCTAGTCGAGCAGGAGAGAGTTTTGGCGACCGGAGCGTACTGATCTAAGCGTGTGCAGCTCTTTAGCCCGTCCACGTGGGCAGCTCTGCCACATTGAGATGAGGAAGGGATCTCGTGAACCGCAACTGCTGAGTCAGAGCGACACCGACCTGCTTGCGGCGGATCTACTCTCAGCGGACCCCACCACCTTCACAGCTGCAGCACGGCAGGTGGCCAATGCATGTGTGAAGGAGAGGCTCAACAAAAAGGAAAAGCAGCGTCTCGCTGCCCGCCTTCTCAAAGACAAAGACGGGCTGAGGCGCATACTGCTGCGGCTGGTGAATGATCGATACAGGGAGACCCAGCTGGCTGCGGCCGATCTGCTGCTCTTCATCGTTACGGAGAATCTGATCAATCCCGCTATTGCAGCTCTGCAGTCATGCCAGCTTGTCGATGTGGCTGGTGTTATTGTGGATGTGGTGACCTGGAGGGAACCAACAGCCGCCAGCAGGGGCTATGGGCCTGACGAGAGCCTATACGTCAAACACGTCGTCAAAGCTGATGCTGCAGTGGACGTCGTGACGTACCTGCGGCTGCTGTTTCTTGCCTCGGTGCTTCAGGATCTGCAGGCCGCTGCACCGCGGGAGGGCGCTCGTCTGCGGGACTCAGTGCTCGCCAACCACGAGACCACCATCAAGCAGTGTCTGAAGGTCATCCGCACCGACACACATGGGTCTGTTTCCCCTACGGCGTATTCCGTCGTGAAATCGCTGCTGCAGCCGTTTACCACCCCATCGCCATCTTCCCCCGATGAGGACCTCACCCCCATTCCCCTCCAGCTGTCCCTGCCGCTCTTCACACTCCTCGTCGAGCATTTGGGAGGGGCGACCTACGCATGCAGAGGGATGGCGGTGGGTGCTGGATCTGCCTTCGTATGTGGCACACGCAGCCTCGCAGAGGCAGAGCAAATGTAAGATGCAAACACATTTAGAAATGAGCTCTAAGCCGACAACCCCTTAGTGTTGTCGTCGTCTTCTGTGTACGTGTGTGTGTCGGTCCATCAGCTCTGCGCCAGAAGGACGTGAGGCGGCTGCTCGAACAGCACCTTTATCCACACGTGGAGCCGCTCCTGGGCATTGTCAGCTCTGCAGAAGGAGGGATGTTGGCTATGGCGGCGGCCACACTGGGTGCCATCATGATGGGCGTCCTCAGACTAAGCCAGCAGCGGGACTTTCCCACCCATTTCTCCCTGTCGTCATGCCGATTACTGCTTGACAACCCCTCGCTGATCATCAAAGCCGTTAAAGCGGCCAACGCCCTTCCTGACCAAGATATCGAGCTGCCGCCATGCACCTACTCCACAATGCTCACCTGTTTGAAGATACCGGCAAGATTCGCTATTGGTCAGACAGAATGGCCATTGAAAGAGAGACAGAGAGAGAGGCGCGGTTGGGGACACAAAGTGACATGTGAAGCTAGGGCTGGGTGTGTGTATCTTCACAGATTCGGGAGACATTGGCCCAGGTCATCGAGTGGTAGAAGCTGTCTGCCAGCTATTGACCGAGCCTGTGTGTGGGGCCGGGGCTCATCGACTGTGTCGCCAATCTCCTGCAGTGGATGATCAAGTGAGCGGGGTGAATGCCTTGGAATAATAGTGGCTGCAGCTGCTCCACGTATGTGTCTGTCATGGGCTGTCCTGCAGGTGTGGTCATGAGCTGGTCACTGACCGCAAGGCGACAACCAACCCATTCGTCGACCAGATTGTACAGGTAGCACCGAACAAAGGAGTGTCCTGCCTTGCGACCATACGTCGATCGCAATGTGTCCGTGTCTGTCTGATTGTGTGGTTTACTGCCAGTGTGAGGCCGTCCAGCAGCTGAGAGGCCGCCGTGACCTGTCAGCAGATGTGAGTGACAAAGCCAACGAAACCGCACGACCACACACATGAGCCGATGGACGCACAGATGCCTCTCTGATTCCCTCCTGCCTTTCTGTGTAGGTATCGTCGTTCATCGATTCGCTCCCCAAGACGGCCACCGTGTGCAGCAGCTCAGCCGCGACGGACCGATCGCACTGCCCAACCAAGCGCAAGACAGCTGCGCACACACGTCCGGCGTCTTCAGGGGCACCTCCGCCGCCCTGCTCCCCCTCCCCGCAGCCCTCGTCACCTGTCGGCCTCGATGCGATGGTGGGCGGCCTGCTATCTGACGATATCGAGACATTCACTGCGGCAGCCAGAGGCATCGTTGGCGGCGCAGTGACCGATGCATCTGCCAAACGGCTGGTTGTGCGATTCGAAAAAGAGGGGGAGCTTTTCCTTCGCGTCTTGATGCGCCTAGTCGACGACAGCAATAGGGAGTGCCAGCTGGCGACTGCTGACCTGCTGGTCGTCCTCTGCACTCATGGCTTCCTGGAGCACATGGCCCCGTCGAATCGTGTGTCGGCCGTCCAGCGCATCTTCGAGATCGCGACGTGGAAGGGCCTTGAGGATCTGTCGACGGAGGGAGGAGGGGAGGGGGGCGACCTGGGCGGAAAGGTCCACAGCATCATCGCGCATGCTATCGTCGAGGCATCGTCACCCAACGAGCCGCTGCTTCGCCCCATCGACGTCGTGACGTATGTGAGAGTGCACCTTATTCGATCTGCTCTTGAAGCGGCCACCGCCCTCGAGGCTGCAGGAGGGCCGCAGCTCCGCGCGAGCCTCCTCCAGACCCCCCAAACGACCCTCCGGCAGGCGATGGAGGTCATTCGGGGGTGCAGACACGCATCATTAGCCAACGAGACCGTCGTGATGCTGAAGAAGCTGTTTGTGCCCAGCCCTGTCGGGCCGTCATTTCAACTCGTGCTCGAGTTCTACTCCATATGCGTCGAGAGCCTGAAGCAGCTGACGGATGACCAGACCGAGAGGACGAGCCGCTTCTTAGTGCCGCTGATGTTCGCCGCAGACTATCTACGTGACTCGCCACGATTAGGTCAGAAAAGTGCACGTTGATATGCTCTTTGAACCAGGCTGCTGTCCTTTGTCTTGGCAGGCATTGTGGAGGAGTGGCCGGCCATCAGGGCGGCTCTCAACACGCACATCTACGCCCACATGGACGGGCTGGTGGACCTCATCGCGGCGTCCGATCCTGCCTCTCCCCTGTGCTGCGCGGCGATCCCCACATCAGGGATCTTCATCAGAATCGCTCTCGTCCTCTGCATGCGAAAGAAGACAGGTAGGAGGTGAAGGAGACTGACGGCTAGTGGGGTAAATGTGTATTTGTGTGTGCAGGTGGCTCTTTGCAGCTAGGTGATTTCGACAAGTACATCGAGCAACCGGGGGCGGTGAAAATACTCGCCGCTGCCCCGCCCCCGATGCAGCCGCTTCGTTCCCTCGTCCTGGATGCGACACTTCGAGATCGAGTGGCCAACACATTGGACATGGACTACAGAGCGCACGAGGATCCAAGGAACTCCTTGGCATGTTGCATCACGACTGCTCTGGTCATTCCAGCCATGGCGCTGATAGGTCCGTCAGTCGGTGCACCTCCCAGAACTCTTGAACCATATGTGTATGTCTTTGTGTGTGTGTGCAGATGGTGGGGAGGCCGGCATTCTGATAGAGTCGCAGTTCGTATCGAGTCTGACACTCATCTTTGAGAGGGCCGAAAGGATCGACATGCAGCTGCTGGTCCTCTGCATGACCTGTGTGAAGACGCTCAGTCAGAGAGACAGGAAGGTCAGCAAAGGAGGGTCACCGACCTCCATCTCATTTGGACGAGAGTGCTGTGGTGGTGCGTTTGTTTGTGTGCAGGTGTTGGGGACTGACGGGACTGGCACAGGCGATATGTGACATGCTTCTCAAAGACGCACAGGGACAGCTCCTCCTCGGGTCCGTCTTCGATGACTGTGACCGTGCTACTGCTGTCGAAATTCTCAAAGGCATCGTCAGGTCAGCCATGTGCTGTAGAAAGGAGCCCGACGCATCATTGAGTGTGTCTGCTTGTCGCTGTGTCATGTGTGGCAGCTATGGCAAGTCGCAGGTCGCAAAAGGCACACCGAATCCCATCGTTGGGGAGATAGTGCAGGTACGTTCACAGCAGTGGCGAACATATTCAGCCAGTCGTGTGGGCTGTGCCTACCTGGGTGTCTCTGTGCCGTCAAGTTCGAGTCGGCGAAGGCGATCCGGAAGCGCACGAGCGGCATCGAGGTCTCACAACAGGTGAGCAGCACTCCTACACATCACAAGACTCTCCCATCCACCTCTCTGTGCCACTCAGGTATTTGGATTCTTCAATTCCCTCGCCCAACAGCACCAGAACGCCACCAAAGCCAAGCCCGAGACCACCATCTCGGCGGCCCAGTTGGCGGCCCAGGAGGCCAAGGCGAAGCGGATGCAGGATGCCCTCCTCGCGGAGGAGCGTCACGAGAAGGAGGCCAAAGAGAAAGAGGACCAGAAGGCCAACCAAGGCAAGAGCAAGGGCACAAAGGGCAAGGGCAAGGGCAAAAAGAACAAGGGCGGCAAGGAGCAGCAGGCGGCTGCAGGTGGGGATGAGGCGGGCCCCTCTGATGCGTTGATTGAGCCGTCAGTGCCCTCCACTGCCGCATCCACCAGGTAGAGAAGCCATCCACAGACCATGGCTGACGGGACTGTTCACCTCATGTGTGTGTGTGGAGTCGGGTTTCTGCTGCCGAGGAGGTTGAGGCGAGTCAGTCGGAGCCCTCTTCGTCCATCGCCGACACGTGAGCAACCCACCCACCTTACAGAATGCCCTGACACATTCGCTTCCTCTGTGTGGGTGTCAATCTCTTTCTTTGCAGGTCTGGTGTGCCATTCGTGTCATCCGTGTCAGCCGCTGCGCGCAGCGATCGGCCTGGTGATGGTGGCGATGCAGCGAAGTCGGCGGCTGGTGGAAGTGAAGCTGACGGCAGCGATGATGAGGACGGCGATGCTATGCTGCTCAACTCGGCATTCGGACGACACGCTCGACAACAGCTGAGCGAGGGCAAGAAGAAGGCTCAGGCAAAACACACCACCAAGCCCACCCCGACGCCCACATCTCAGCCGAGCCAGCCATCCCGCCCCTCACTCCCACCAGCACTCAAGACCAATCAGACGGGCCGCCCTGCACCTGCCGCCAGTGATGATCGTTATCGCGGCGGCAACGCCCCCATTCGGATGCCCGCTGCCATTCCCCTTTCGAGCGCCCAATTCCCCAAGGGCCGCTTCAAGATGTCCCCTGGCAATGGGGGGATGGCCCCTCCTCTGCCGAAGCGTCCATCGCCACTGCTGTCTGACGATGACAGCCCGTCTGGCTCTGCATCGCCTCTCCCCCGGCCTGTGGGAGGTCGAGGGGCGGGGAGGGGCCTCATGACGATGTTTGCCCACCACCCGCCCCGTCCTCCCTCTATCCCACTCCCCCGACTCCCGTCTGCCGAAGAGCTGCGCAACGGGCCGTCGCTGCAGCGGCCCACTGGACAAGACGATCAACAGCAGCCGACACGTGGCGAGAGGCCGAGGTGAGATTGTCGCACACAATGAGCGCCTTGGTCCGATCGCAATGAGTGCTTTATCTCCTGCTGTGTGTCTGCAGTCTGTCTACTGCTGGTCCTCAGATGAGTCGCTTCTTCGCCCATGCGCCTGTCGGGCCAGCACCACCAGCTGCTGCTGCCGATGGTGGTGGGCTGTGGGCTGATCCATTCTATGACGAGGCCGACATGTATTTGCCGCCCCCGCCGGCGTATCCACCGCCACCCCCACCACACCCAAGGTAACACGGGCATGATGTCTGTCTGTCAGCAACGCTTCTATGAACTTCTCGTTGCCTGCTTTGCTGTGTAGTGATTTCCATCCGATGGGTCCCCCTCTCCCTGTCAGCTACAACGGCGGCCCACAGGCGTCCGGCGTCCCGTCACATCCGTTCGGTAACCGCCAGCCCTTCCCGTATAGCCCGACCCCAGCTGCTGCCGCTGCCGCTGCTGCTGCTGCAGCTAGTTATGGTGGTGGTGGGCTGTCGGCTGACCAATTCCATGACGACGACAGTGGTGGGGATGACATGTATGTGCCGCCTCCGCCCCCCATATTCGAGTATGAGGAGGAGGAGGAGGAGGAGGAGGGATACCAGCCACCGTCATCGAGCAGTGCAGCCGACCCCTTCGCTGCTGTCCAGATGGCCGGGGCCATGCAGGGCGGCAATGGCGGGCCATCTACAGGGTACACAGAGGCAGGCAGAGAGGAGAGGGGAATGATAGCACGTACCACTCTGTTCCTTGGCCGCTACGTGCTTGTGTATAGGTTTGGTGCGGTGACGGGCGCCGCGGCGGCCTCCGACAGCGAGCAGCTGGTGGACCAGCTCTGCCGCCAACTCGAGCAGACTCAGCAGGAGGCCAAACAAAAAGACCAGGAGGCCAAGCGGAGGGCGCGTGAGGCCAGGCGAAGGGCTCGTGAGGTGCAGGAAGCCCGGCAGAAAGAACAAGAGGCCAAGCGGAACGAAGAGGCTATGATACGGCGGCTGCAAGAGGCTGAATGGACGTAAGCAAGGCATGCACGTCCGAGAGGCGCCAACCACGATCCACGAGCATTCATCTGACTGTATGCTCTCCTGCCATCAGGATTGCCAAAATGACCGCTCAGCAGTCATCTCACTACCATCACCAGCCCTCGTCGAGTAGCAGTTCATCGGCCCCCCCGCCCCCCTCCACATCATTCGCCCAGCCACACCCATCCACACACGCCAGCACAACGCAGCAGCAGCAGCATGGCGGGGAGGATGATCCCGCCTGCGTCATCTGTTTCGGCGAGTACGGCCCGGTGGCCGTCATGTACATCCCCTGCCGCCACATGCACATCTGCACCAAGTGCTATGCCGACCGCCGGAGGACCTGGCAGCAGAACATCCCTCGCGTCATGGCGGAGAATGCGCGGCGCGTCGAGGCCAACAGGGAGCTCATCAAGAACGACAAGGAGCCAATGGCCATCCTGCCGGAGGGCTACCTGTGCGAGCAGTGCCAGACAGAGGTCGCCTTTGCGGGGTCGGTGACAGAGGTCGCCCAGTGGTCCACCAGTCCATTCGTGACCGGCGCATCCTGACTTACACCTACGTCAAGAGTCAAGAGGAGGGCATGGTGTCTGTGAGAGGAGGGCAAGAAGCCATCTCTGTGTGGCGACTGGTTTAAGCAAGGCATATGGGGGTGAGTGCTCTTTATGGTCAAGTCGGTCTCGCGTGCATTAGTGTCCTCTTTCTGTCCGTTTGCCATTCATCCATCACACTGCATAGCCATTGCGTGTCAGTCAGTGCTGCATACATTTGTACTAGATACATGTCCCTCTCTATGTATGTCTCATCTGACATTGTATGTCGCATGTTGCATGTGCACCACACATCTGCTCGCTGCATGTCCGAACGCTATCTTCGTGAGGACCGTATCATTCAACTCCGTCCCTGTGCCCCTCTCTTGTCGCTTGCTTCGCTGACTGGCTGCTGATGAGGGCCAGTCACTGCAATGCACCCGTGTGCATGTCCGTGTGAATACAGACTCGGTTCATGAATTGAGCGATACGGTTGATTGCACTCATCCGAGCAGAGATACCGGCCTACAGTGTAACAGTGTCACACTGGCAGCGAGAACGAGATCAGGGCACACGGGTTCGAGGGGCCCCAAAAAGGAACGCCCCCGTAATCGAAGCTCGCAGTATTCTCCCTTCTCCCCCCAAGAAAAAGAGCGCTATAAGACAATGAGCTGCTGCGGCTGCGTTTGGCTTGTTTTCCGTGACGATGTGTATGTGGACAGCACGACGAGAAGCAACCGTCCCCACCACAAGTGGTGCCCCTTTCTGAGACAAAAGCACCGCGGCATCCTCAAGGCCTGCCTCCTCTCACTCGCAATCATCCTCGCCTGCGGGGTGGTCCTCGTCCTCATGGCATGCGGCGTCATAGCCTGATCGATCGATGGGCCTGCTCGCGGAGTGCCTCTCGCCGTGGCTCGTGTGGCCGCCAGAGCCCGATGCCAGCTGCCGCATCTGCCTGGACAGCAACGAGGACATCGACACAGGGCCGCTCATATCGCCATGTGACTGCCGAGGGACGGGTAACGGGGATGGAGGAGGGAGGGGGGGAGGGAGGGAGACACAGAGGGAACTGCATGCACTGAACGTCCCTTGTGTCTCTCAGGCAAGTGGGTCCACACCACCTGTCTGTGGGAAGCATCAAGGAGGAGTGGTGAGCATTCGATCAAGGAGAGGGCGGCAGGGTACACGTGTGTTGCTGGTGCCGTGTGTGTCTGTGTTTAGGATGGCGGATGGTCAACTGCTACATTTGTAAGGCCCCATACCGGTTCGATGGCATACGCGACGCCCAACTACTGGGGTGTCTGCCCGCAGCGTGCGTCCTGATAGTCGCATTTGGCGTCCTAGATAGCTTCTGCCGGCGACCGGAGCAACCTTCCTTCTCTGTGAGCATGAGACAGACGCTGTCTGCACTGCGCCATGGGCTCGCAGCGTTCCCAGAAGAGGAGAGAGAGGATATCGCCGGGATCCTCTTCTCTCTTGCCGCGGGGACCCTTGGCATGATGGCCTTGCGCTTTGTCATCCACCTGCTGCTGAGCCTCTTCCATCCCCTCTACCACTCGAGTGGCCGCTCGCCGCATCCGACCGCATGTGTGACGGCGGCATACATGCTGCTGTCTGTGCTTGCGCCGATGGCCCCCCGCCTCGCCGCGGCGGTAGTACCCGATGCACTGAGCCGACGATGGCTTCAGATCAGCTCGTGCGAAGGAAATTGTGGTCCTTGCGACATCGCTGTGATGCTCGTACCCATCTGTGCCGCGTGGCTCTTGAGAGAAATCCCAATGGACAGCACTGCTCTCCGCCTCACATGGAATCACCTGCAAAAGTCACTGCGGCGCGCATGGAGAAGAAACAATACAAGGACCGTGTCTCTCTGGGCCGCGCTGCTCGGAAATCTGCTGGACATACTGATTGGGGCGGTGGTTGGGGCGGTGGTGCTGGGGTATTTGTTTGCACGGTCTCTCTTCGCCTTCGTCTTGGTTTGCTTCCCGGTTCTCGTCGGGATGAGGGCAGCCTTGTGCTTTGGGTGCGTGGGGCCGGTGCGGGGGGCTGTCTTGGTGGCGGGGGCGCCATGTCTCTTCTGCTTAATCCTCCTTGCTGAGAGGCGCATTCGCGTCTCGCTGCGCCGTGGCCGCTAGCGGCTGGACGGCATCTAGCCTCTGTTGTGGGCGTTTTGGCCATTCTTCCCTTCAGCCACTTCGGCCGGCCAGTCGGCTGTGCATTGATCCGGGTCTGTGCAGCACGGAATTGAACCGTGTATGATAGTTCTGCTTTAGGTCGCTTCTGGTGGTTTAGGATTTTCTTGAAGAGGGCTTAAGTGGTCGGTGCAGTCGTATTTGTGCGTCGATTGGTATTTTTTGTGTGCAGAAGGGCCGATGGACTTGCCTTGTCTTATCCCATTCTCTCTCGGTGTGCTGTGACATCCGTGTGCTTGTGCGTGCGTGACGCTTACTTAGACAGACAGACAGACAGACAGACGAAGAGAGACATGCTCTGTGCATGATGACCGAATCCTACCATTGGAATCCTACCAGGCAAAACGTGTGTATCTTCAATCAACCCAGCAATCCAATGCACAAAGAAGCTGTCAGTCAGTCGATATGCGTATGTGTGTCTGTATACATGTATGCGACAGCTGCCGCTGATCGATTGGTTCGTTGGCTGTCAGGACTCTGTCGCACCATGCACACCGTCGTGTTGGTCGCCCTGTCACTAGTGTGGCCGGCCACCGCGCGGCTGTGGTAAATGAGACACACACACACGTGTCTCATTCCACCTCTGTATCTCACTGGGTGTGTGTCTCTCTCTGTGTTTGCAGTGCTCACCATGCTGCAAAGCTGCCGACCGCTATGCGCTTCGAGTCAGTGTCTGTGGGGCAGGCCCCGCCAGCAGCACCAGAGGGCTTTGGGAAAGCGATGAAGATCATCAGCGGCTTCCCCAAGATCCTCGGACTCATCTCGCCCATTCCGATGCCAAAGGTGCCTGTGGGTGGGCTGAACGGCCTCCAATTGACAGGACCCAGCGCACACGAGCTCGCAACACTCGCACAAGACGTACACTCGCACACAGAGAGAGAGAGAGAGTCGAACACAGATGATCGATGAGTGACATGTCTCCGCGTCTGTGCGTGTGGTCATATGGTCATTAATCAGGGTGTGTCGTATGCCCGCTCGCAGCGCACAGAGGAGCTCGTCAAGGAGGAGGCCGACTCACGCGCACAGCAACTCGCCGCCCAGCTCCTCAACAAGTACTGGTTCATCGGACAGTGCAGCCGAGGTCGGTCAATGTCTCTGTCACTCACACCGCACCCACTCATGATACACTGACGGTCTGTCTGTCTGTCTGTCTGTCCGTCCTACCTTGCAGATTACTCGCCCACGTGTCCATTGCAGTGGACGGATGACGACGGTGTGTGTTCTCCGCCGGACAGCTATGACGGCTTCTGTCGCGCCACCGACCTCACCGCCGCCACACCAATCGACAAAGAGACGTTCGCATGGAAATGGTGAAAGCAAACACGTACACACATATCGAGACGAGAGCAGCGCATCGTCTGTGTCTGTGTTCGTGCAGTCGAGCAGAGTGGTCGTGCGTGTCGTCCCCCCGCCGCGATTGGGAGGCCACCTGCCCCCAAACATGGACCAACGTGGGAGGGACTCTCTGCATCGCTCCGTCAAATTACAGAGGCATCTGTCCGCCGGCAATGGGTCAGTCACTGACAGTCAGTCAGTCAGTCAGTCAGCCAACTGATCTACAGGCACAACACAGCTTGTGACCTGTCGCAGATTTCTCGATGTTTGACGACGAGACCAAAGCCATCTTCGCTGCCAAATGTCGCCTCGAGGTCAATATTCACACACACAGATGAGTTGTCTGTCTTCATGTGCCGTGCATACCTTTGTGTCTCTGTGTGTGTGTGTCAGTGGCCGACAGAGGCTGAGACGGCGGCATCTGCAGTGACCGCACTGCCCAAACTTGCTCCGACCAAGTCAGTGAGACACGCGGAGGCAAGAAGTGTCTGTCCATCGATGCATGTGGTTGTCTTTGAATGTCTGCATGTCTGCAGGCCTCTTTTGCCTCGTATGAGCGGGCCCGTCGACGCGCAGACCGGCAGAGTGGTCGCACATGCATGATCATGCACTCGACGGACAGCAATTGTATCCCTTCCATCTACCACACGAGCAGACAACAAATTATGGGGACAAATGAATGATGCATGCCGTGAGACAAACGCAATTTAGCCGCAACACACGAACGTCTATCGTTCCCCCTTCTCCTTTCCGTCGCCTTCGTCCGCGAGCTAAGCTTGCAATCGGCTGCTCCCTTCACGTTATTTTCTCCCGGAACGTCCACGTCTAATCCCCATCGGCTTGTCTTGGAGTTCAGCTCACCGCGCCGCGATGATGAGTCAGATCTTTGTCATCCGCACCCTTGCTTCACTTCGTCCTGTCGTCGACGTCGACGGCGCATTCATCCCCTCATCCTCTTGGTTGTCGGGCAAGCTTCGTCAGCACCAAGGCTTTCCCTCACCGAAGCATGGGGTCTCGCGGGTGAGGCCTCCGCAGCTGGCTCCCGGTGTAGTTGGATTTGGGGGGTCGCCTAATGTTTCCCCAATAAGTACCGGGTGGGTGCACTGATCAAACTTCAATAGAGGACCGACAGGGTGCGAAGCCAAGATCGCGAGTTAGGACAAGTGACAGTTTCACGCAGATGCGAGATCGCCCCGGGGAGGCGAAATGAGATCAAATCAATGGGCAATGTGAGGCTCAGAAGAGTCACCGTGATGCCCTCGACAACCTCCGCTTAACGGATTCCTTAGATCCGCCCTCCAGCGAGAAATCGGTCCCTCCCTCCCGAGGAGAGATAATTGACAGATGGCATCCATTCGAGCACAGCCAGCAACCCCTCAAGACACCACCACCCACACCCGGCTCTCCCTGGTGGGCGGCCTGCTGTATGGTCGTCGTGCTGAATGAGAAGGTGGCCTGCAGGATCAATGACTCGCACGCCCGGAGGGGGCGGATGGCGAGATACAGCGGCTTGTCCTCACACACCACAAGTTGGTTCTGATACACAACAGACACACCACCCACCCATCCATTTATCCATCCTTGGTGTCGGTTGATGTTTCTGTGTTGTGTAGGGCTATCGACTCGCCGCCGTGCACGGAAGGGTTGGCTTCTCTCAAAGGTGAGCCTGACAATAACACGGGCACCGTGGCGTGTAGATGGATGGATGGATGGATGGTGTGTCTGTCTGTCAGCACCGTGTCATAGTGTCACCTTCTCGCCCAAATGGATTCTCTGTCTTTGTCTTTGCATGTGAGGAGCCTGTCATCGTGACAAAAAGGCGGCGGGGACGCTTACACACAGATAGACATACAGGCAGTCAGGCTCACAACACATACAAGCCTCACTCATGTGATCGTAGTGTATGTGTGTGTCAGGCTGGCTCACTTTGTGATCGTATTCAGGTAGCCACGAGGATTGTCCTTGTCAGGAGGAGTGTCATGAGACAACCGGGCGCATCATGACATGTGATGTGATGTGTGCCAACATTTGTGATGACTTATGGATCGTGATGGTTTCAATCGATCGGATTGAGTCATTACACTCATTGTCCCTCCCTCATACCCACAATGCGTGTGAGTATGAGGCGCCGAGAATCACTGACAGGAGGTCGCATGACCAGTGTGAATGTGGCAATCTATGCAGACATTGCCAGACAAGGAAAGTGGCAGTCGATTGCAATTGATTGATGGATTGATGCATCGGTGAGTATAAAACGAAACAAACACACACGTACGTTTTTCGGCTACTAGATCAAACCACACACAAACACACCGGCAATCGGCTAGCTAAGAGGATCGGCTAGGCAGAGAGTGGGTGAAGGAAGGCCGTATGTGATTCTTTGTTCACGTCACCAGCGGTGATGTTGAATCGTTCATTCATTCATTCATTCATTCATCGTGATAGACACTGCGACTCGTTCATGTCATATCCATGAAAATGTACAGTTGGTAATTAAAAAATCACACGAGACAACCCAGTCAATCAACTCTATCAATACGACCACCGACCGCTGCAGCATGGGCAATGGCCTCCTCTCCCATATCACCCTCGCCCACCGCAATCCCCTCCATGATGAATTGGTTGATCTGCTGCTGCCCATCGGGGTCCTCATGGTCATCGTGCTCGTGTGGATCGCCATCCTTCTGCTCGTCGTCTTCTTCGGCATCCATCTCGTTTTGGTCGCCCTCCCCCTCGGCGGCAGCGGCAGGCTGGTCAATGTTGTCGGCAAATCGCTTGGTGCTGTATGCGAATGTGGCCTCCACAACGGCCGTGGCGCGAAGCGGTGCGACGCGGAGGAAAAATGAATGCTCCTCATCCACCACCACACGATTCTGCACACACACAAAAATGACACAAGTAAGGGGAGAAATGGTTGAGTGTCGTCATTTCTGTGGATGTCGTGGTGCAGAGGGCTGGTCAGCTGCAGCGGAACGGGTCCTCTCGATCTCTGGTTCTTCGTCTATGGCTCGCTTCATTGTCGGGCGGCGGGAGTGGGTGGAGTGGGTGGAGTGGGTGGAGGGAGAGAGAGGGGATCCGCGAGACGCTCAGGGACACAGGGAGGCGCCTGCAGGCACACAGGAGACCCAAGAGGCAGCAGATGTGTCGATCGACCTTGTGTACATATGTGTATTATATGTATATGTGTGGATGGATGTGTGTGAGTGGGCCTTCCTGTCAATGTGTGAGTACCTGGGTGAGTGAGTGAGTCGTCCGTCATCGGTTGAGTGAAGCAGCGAGTCCTCAAGTCAGTCAAAACGGAGAGAAAACGCCACACATGCCTGAGTCAGACACAGAGTGAGAGTTTGAGTGCGTTTGAGTGTCATCTGCCCATCTAATTGACCCCTCACCGTGTCAAGCGTGACGAGGCGACCTCGCTAAGGTACAAGGCAGGCCGCAGCGGGTCGACAATCGGTGTGGAAAAGGCGGTCAGTTTGCCGAAAGGCAGAATCGGTCTGAGGGAGAGTGACGGTGGTCGTGCCGGGCAGCAGATGGGTAGGCCGATAGGTGGAGGGTATCAAGGGCTACTGTGTGGTGTGGACGGCGTGCCTTGAGAAGGCTTGGCTGAGGCGCCGTGACTCACCCATAGATGTGACATGGGTGTTTCTCCGCGGGGACGACGGATGGCGGGACGCGGTGGTGTGCACGTTGTTCAGGGCAACACGCCTGACGAGTTGGCTGCCATCTTTGCTTAGCTGCGAGCTCTCCCCGGGGCGATCTCGCATCTCCGTGAAACTGTCACTTGTCCTAACTCGCGATCTTGGCTTCGCACCCCATCGGTCCTCTATTGAAGTTTGATCAGTGCACCCACCCGGTACTTATTGGGGAAACATTAGGCGACCCCCCAAATCCAACTACACCGGGAGCCAGCCGAGCTCGCCTCAGATCTGGTCTGGCAATGAAGCAGATGACGAAGGAGGAGTCGTGGAATGCGGTTGGCGACGCTGTGCGTTACTTAAAGGAGCATGAAAGCCCCAAGGGCTTCATCTCGGGCACCCTGGACCTCATTCCGACTGTCAAGACTCCCGCTCGAACACTCGAGCCCGACTGCATGACACACTTGGAAGCGTCCTTCTCGGTAGGCACAATTTTCCTTCACACTTGTGATCTGCCGCATCGTGTGCCGGCTGGCTGTATATGATGTGTTGCAGTCGGCTGCCTTGGAGGAATTCTACAAGGCGCATGCATCACAGTCGCCCGTCGGCAAGGGCAACGAAACGATGACGGACCTGGAGGTCCGGAAGTCGCGGGAGGTGCCAGGGGACCAAGCGATGGTCGGTAGCCTGGCGGGGAATTGGACTAGGGTAATCGAGGAGCGCATCTGCAGAAAAGTGGAGGAAGAGATGTCCCCTGGCACCCGCGTCCAGGCTGACTTCTATAAGCTGCTCGTCTACGGTGAAGGGGACTTCTTCAAGGACCACAAGGACACTCAGCGCTCAGACGACCAGTTCGCGTCGCTGCTGGTCTTCCTGCCGACCAAGTACACGGGAGGCGACTTTCTGCTGCATGAAGTGGATGATTTCGACGGCGAGGCATTCAACAAGGAGACCCAGGAGGCCCTCGGCCGCAAGCAGTGTCGGTGGATTGCTTTCTACTCTGATGCCGTTCATAGCGTGGAGCCCATCCTCTCTGGCTATCGTCTTGTGCTCGCCTACAACCTGCGGCGTCAAGGAGCCGGAGGGAGGTTCAAGAGAGACGCGCCGCTTGCCCGTCCGCTCCAGCGGTTGGTGGATGGAATGCGAGAGCATTTCGGCTCCCCCCAGGTGAATCGCCAATGTGTCCTCTGTGACTTGAGATGGACTGCACTGGGGTTCGATCTCTACCTCAGGGGGACGAGCCGTGGGTGTTTCAACTGCAGCACAAGTACACCCTCTCCAGCATGACGCCGGAGCACCTTAAGGGCATCGACAGCACCGTCTATCAGCTGCTGTCACAGCACTTTGACTGCGACATTCGATTACTGAGCGCTTACGAAAGTGAGGGGGGGAACCCTTCTTTCAGCGTCATTGACAAGACTGCTCTGGAGGACCTTAAGAAGATCGCAAGTTTTTGCGATGGCTCTGAGTACGATGAATATGAAGAGCTTCTTGGCAACTTGACCTACATCGATTCAGGCGAGTTTGAACCAGAGGAGATGTTCTCTTTCCTGACTACCCCACACGAAAATGATGATGAGCACACGCGGCGCTTTCTGAACTACGTGCACCGCGAGTTGAGAGAGCCAGCCTCAACAAGAATATACCAACTCGGGCCTGGCTGCCAAGAGAGTATTCTCGGCATCGAAGAAGCCAGAGGATACAATGCCATTCTAAGGTTGGTACAATATACATGTGTTGGCCAATAAGAATGCGTGTGTGTGTGTGTGTGTGTCTTGGGATGTGTGTCAGGGATCCCGGGAACGAGGGCTGGGTCGGCAATGAGGGTGTGAGCTGGCGCTTTCAATACATCAGTGCGGCGTTGCGCGTCTCTGCCCGCAAAGGAAAGGAATGAGGCAACGGACGCCCGCCCCGCTCCGCCCCGCCCCGCCCCGCCCCGCTCCGCCCCGCGAGATACGCAGGATGAGATGCAGGCAGGACCGGTAGCACAAAGCCATGTCCGGCGCTGGCTGCATTGCGTGGTGCCTAATGGCGTGTGATGCACGGTTCTTTGCACGATCAATTATGGACTGCATTTCCTTTTTGAGCCTTTGGAGCCCGTTCGTGGGATATGCCCGGCTGCCTCCCTGGGCCGGTCTGTCTGTCTGTCTGTTGGCATGCCGTCGCCCTTGCTGCTTGTCTGTGATGTCGTGTGAGGAAGAGAGAGAGGGAGAGACAAACAGACAGACAGACTTACTGACCGACCAGCTGCGTATGGAGCGCTTACGGAGGAATAAGTGCACTGGAGGATGAAAAGTCGACGCACAACACCATCACACCATCTCACACGCGCACACCCATCGGTGTCTCATCAGAAACTGCTTCGATTGCTCATCGTAACACACAGCCGACACACAAACGACCGTGACGGGTCAGCGGGATGTCGCTCACGTGCACGACAAGGACTGCGGATGAATTGTCGATGCAATTCTCGGGTGATTCGAATGCATATGTAAACGGTCGGCTCGGGTGTCAAGACTCAGAACTTATATCGTCGTCACATCGCTCCCAACCGTTCCGAGTGATCATGAATGCGAGACATGACATGCACCATCAGAAAGTATGTCTAGCTGCGGTCGGCATCGATCACCAGAAAGTACACCATGGTATTGCATCACACATGCTCCAGAAACTGCACAGAAAGACACAAACATGCACTGACAGGGCTGCTGCCCCGCCGATCCATGCTCCTATCCACAAACCGCGCACGCACATACGTGTGCACATGTACATCACACATGCATCCATCACACACGTGACACTACTTCGTCGAGTCGCGCCCTTCACTGCTCCGACCGATACGATATGTCCGCTACCACGGTCTTGAGTTCCGTGTAGGGCTCCAACCCAGCCTCCCCCAGCTCCCTGTGCTGTCCGCTCTGCTTGAACCCTCCAAATGGCGCGGCGGCGTCGAGTTGGTTCCACGTGTTGATGTAGACGGTGCCGGCCTGCAGCCTCCGCGCGATCGAGTGAGCCTTGCCGACGTCGCGAGTGCACACGCCAGCGCCTAGCCCGTATTGACTGGCGTTGGCGCGCTCGACGGCCTCGTCGACGGTCTTGAACTTGTGCACCGACATGACGGGGCCTACAATCGACAACAGATACTTCGGGCCAATGCGCAGGCGAGGCGATCGCCATACCGAATATCTCTTCCTCGCTGATCGCCATATCGTCACTGACATCTGCAAACACCGTCGGCTCGAAATAGTGGCCCCTGCACACATGCACACACATGCGCAAACATGCAGACGCACCACGCCCGTCAGATGATGCGTGGTAAGGTCCCCTGTGCCTGTCTTACTTTCCATCGACGCTGGTCTTCTTGCCGCCGCAGATGAGCCTGGCGCCGTCCTTGTGTGCACCCTCGACATAGGCCAGGATGGTCTCGATTTGTTTCTCCCCTATCTGAGGGCCGTGCACCGTTGCAGCGTCCAGCGGCGACCCGATTGTGCGTGCTGATCATGCAGACAGGACATCATCGCGTCTGTGCGTGACCTATAGTCTGAGAGTGTCTGTGTATACCCGCTGCGCATTCGCCGACGCGTCTGAGGAATTCGTCATACACCCCCGCCTGGACGTAGATTCGGGTGGACGCTATGCAGCATTGGCCTACGCTCACACACACCGACACACACACACACACACACGCACATCAGTCGGACAGACACGTGACGCCTTCGCCACTGACCCATGTTTGAGAAGCACCCCTGGCATGCGGCTTTGACCGCCTGGTCCAGGTCTGCGTCGTCGAGCACAATAAGCGGGCTCTTGCCGCCGAGCTCGAGCGACACACGCTTCATGCCCGCTTCGGCACAGGCACGCATGATGCGTCGCCCCTGTGCAGTGGAACCCGTGTAGGCGATCTTGGCCACATCAGGGTGGTTGATCAGTGTGTCGCCGATCACACGACCAGGCCCCTGGAGGATGTTGATGACGCCCGGTGGGAAGCCTGCCTCTTTGATCAGATGGCCCAACATGGCAGCCGTCACGGGCGTCTTCTGGCTGGCCTTCATCACAGTTGTGCAGCCAGTCGCCATGGCCGGACCTGCAGGACACATCACAGCCACATCAGATGGCGAACGGTTCCTGTCTGTGTGCGTGGGTTTGTTTTGTCTGCACATACCCGTCTTCCAAGAGAACATGAGCAGGGGGAAGTTCCAGGGTATGAGTTGGCCACAGACGCCGACGGGCTCCCTCGTCGAGTAGGCGAGCGTGCTGTGGTGATTGCTAAGTGGGATGGTGTCGCCCTGGATCTTGTCAGCCCATCCAGCATAATACCGGATTGCCTCTATGGCCAGCGGCAGATCAACCGTCCTGGAGGTGTGTGGTTGGGAAGGGGGCCAAGAGCAGCACACACAGAGACCAGGAGTGTGTAAGAGAACCCCCTCTTTGTCTGCATAGGTACTTGGCTTCAGTGATGGGCTTCCCACTGTCTCGGCTCTCCATCTCTGCCAACTCGTCGATGTGCCTTTCCATCAGATCCGCCAAGCGGTAGAGACAGTCCCGACGGAAGCGACCGTCAGCCTGGGACCAGTTTGGAAAGGCTGACGGCACGAGCCAGCCACAGGCAGACAGATCCATGCACCTCGATGTGGAGGTATTTGCGTGCATGGGTGCAGTGCTCACCTCTCTTGGCAGCAGCCACTGCCTTGTTAACATCTTCCTCACTGAACGGACACACAGCACGTGAGTGACTCTTCACAGCCATTGCCACACGGGTCAGCATGGACCAAATCAATGTCACCTACTTGGCCTGTTGGACGGTGGCAATGAGATCTCCTGTGGCCGGGTCGTGTGTTTTGAAGGTCTCTAGCGCCGACGACTCGACAAATTCCCCGTCGATAAACAGACGGCCCTCTGTCGGCAGCCCACTCTGACACACACACACACACACGGAGCGGTCTTTCTCGGTCTGCCGCATTCTGTCTGCATCACTCTCACCAATCTGACTGACGAGGCCGTCTTTGCAACCCCCTCAGCCACCCTCGATGCCTGCAGCCTGGAGGAAGATCTCAACCTCGATGCGCCTGCATGTGCACGTCTGTGCATGAAGCCCGTGGCTCGTGGTGACGGCTGTTCTGCGGTTCTTCCATCCACGAGAGAGGTGCCGTGCACGGCACACAGCCACAGAACAGTGGCAGCCATGATAAAAACCGGGAGAGGAAAAAGGAACGGGGCGAAGGGGAGAGATCTGCGAGCTCAGAGGGGTCGGCGATCCCCGTCTCCTTTTTTCCTCGAGCTGACCAACCGCGAACGATGCACGCGGCGCTTCTTCGCGAGTTCACCAAGCTCAAGGAGCTGCAGGCAGACCTCTTGGATGAGTCACCAGATACGTCTTCTGGAGAGGAGCCATCGACATTCATCGATGCCCTCATCGAGGAAGCCATCCAGCAGGACGCCGCAGAGGCTGCCGCCCAGCGCCGCTTCCGGGTCCCTTCGCCTCCCAGGACGGCCCCAGCTGGACAACACGTGTCGGAGGTGGTGGCTTGGGGGAGAGGGCGGGATAGCGTGAGTGCTGCAGGCCGCGCTGCCGATGCAGCTGAGAGGCGCCGCCTCAATGAATCGAGGCAGATGTCGATCAGAGCAGAGACGGAACAGGTGACCAGACCAGGGGATGCATGCATGGGATGGTCTGTCTCTCTCTCTCTGTCTGTCTGTCTGTCTGTCTGTCTTGTGTGGATGCCTACACACAGGTCCGCCGGCGGCGAGAGACCCAGTACCAGGCCTCACTGCGGCACAAGGAGCGACAGAAGCAGCGGTCAGTGGCCGACAGAGAGATACGCAGACAGGTACGGTGCCTCGCCGGTCGAGACATCACCTAACAGTCGTGTGTGTGTCATGCTGGTTGGCCTTGGCAGATGGTGCAGCGCACCAAGAGCACCCTCTTGAATCGGTCCATCCGCTCCATCCAGCTGAAGTGGCGCAACAAGGCGCAGCGTCTGCGAGCAGCATCCAGACGCCGCTCGTCAGGCATCTCACAAGAAGGCTCAGCCCCGTACACACAGCAGCAGCGGCGGGTGAGAGGATGGGGCAAGCATGCCCGTGTTTATGCGTGGGACGAGGCGCCAGCCGAGTATTATGACTTCGCGGAGGAGCTGAAGCGGGGCTACGAGGAGCGGACGAGGGTGCTGGAGCAGGCCGAGGCGATGCAGCGACTGACCGACCGGACGGCCAGGCAGAGGCGCCTGCGGTATCTGGGGACGTCTCGGTCATGGGGCGGGAAGGAGGCAGATGACGACAAAGCGAGGGCCGATGCGAAGCGGAGCACCGTCAAGATCAAGGCCAGGAAGAGCGAACATCGGGGATCAATCGTCACCATGGTAGGTACACACAGAGGCGAGGCAGGGAGGGACAAGATGCGCTCTTGCACCCTTATGTATGAACGAGTCTGTGTGAGGCGAAAGGTGATATGTGTATGCAGAAGCTGCCATCCATGTCCTCCCGCCGCCCCTCCTCCCTCCCCCCGCCGACACGCGGCTCTCTCCCCCGCCAGTCGGTGCTGCCCGCCTTCATGGCCTTCCCCTCACGCATGGACACCAGAATGGACTCTGACGCCATGAGCAGCACTGCCCTGACGGCGGTGCTGCCCACTCTGCTGCTGCGGCGCAGTGTCGACGAGACGGAGATGAGTGTAGGTGAGCGTGTGGCGCGGCGGCTGGAAAGGATACGCAAGAGGGAGGAGCGGCAGGACAGGCAGGCACTGGAAGTATACCACCTCAAGCAGAAGCACGGAGGTATGTATGTATGTTTTCATTCATTTATGTATACATGTATCATAGAGACAAGACGCGTAGACAGATTCGTGTCTCATAGAGAGTGTATCGTGTGTGCAGAGAGGCGCCGAAGGGAGATTGCCGAGGAGGTTCGTCAAGAGCGACAGCGCCGAACGGAGGAAGCTGAACACGTGAGTCAGTGGGTGGGTGAGTGAGTGAGTGAGCGAGTGACAGACAAACAACCCACACACGCACCTAATCGTTTGTATCTTAATGCGACACAGAGGCGGCAGCGGTGCCTCAAGCGCAAGGAGGAGCAGTCGCTAGCCACGCACCACCAGAGGGCGCATCGACTGCACCAAAGACGAGCCAACTTCAAACAATGGGCGGTCGTCAAGGAAGACGACCAAAACGTGAGCATGCGGAGAACAATGGCATATGTGTAGGTGGTGGCTCTTGTTCTCAGTATTGGCGCGCGGCTCGTCGTGAGGCGTACATGCAGCACCTGACCACCGCCCTCGGCAAGCTCGCTGAGCACACTGTGAGCAGCACCAGCAGCTGAATGGCTGTCTGGACCTCATTCCCGTCTATCTCTCCGTCTCTCTGTGTGCAGAGGCTGCGTCGCGAGGCGATGCGTGTGCTGCAGCTGCGGCAGCGGAGAGCTCAAATGCGCAAACAAGCCACACTCAAGCAAGTCGCCAAGTCGGATGGATGGGTGAATGGACAGATGGAGTCAAAACGATCTCTATGTTTCGTGTGTCGTTTGCTTGTTCATCTGCAGGCAGGCGCAGGCGGCCACCCTGCAGCAGAGGCAGCAAGAGGTGGTCAGCAAAGCCGAGACTGACCAGCTCGCATACTGCCTCCAAACACGACAGAGGCTCGGTGGGCATAGTGATTCCAGTCATTCACACCTTCATGGCTTTCGACTGATCGACACCTCTTCCTCCTCTGTCTCTCTATGTGTGTGTCCAACTAACGACAGAGGAGAAAATGGAGAGGGTGGAGCGGCTGCTCAGGTTCCGAGCGGCCGGCCTGCTGTCCCGCCTGTTCATCATTCGCGAGCCGCCCCGCCCCAGACGCAAGACGGCCCCAGCCATCCGTGTTCTCACAGACACACAACACACCCCAACCGTACAATCAGCGCGAGAGAGGGAGAGATCTCTCGCCAGCAGCAGTGGCAGCGTCGTACAAAGCGAGACAGCATCAGGGGCGGAAGGCGAGCCTCACAGAGCCGGCACTCGACTGCGGTGGCAAGAGGATCAACAACCTCAACAGGCAGAGAGGCGGCGAGCGCAGACAGCACTTGGTCTGCCTCGCAGCCGTAGTCAGTCGAGGGGCCGACTGATGTCGTTCTCTACCAAGGGCGGCGGGGGCGGCGGGGCACACCCAAGAGATATCGATGCCGGGGCGGGAGAGCCATCGCCAATGGAGCCCACGGCTGTTGAGGACAACGAGCTGGAGAGGCTTCTCACCAAGAGAGGGTAGGTTGACAGACGAATGCCAAGCCACTCCACTATTTGACGGTGCTCGTGTGAGTGTGTGCTTCTTCGTGTAGGTACACGAGAGCAGTGGACACAGACATGAGGCAACCCACACCCGGCCTCACAGAGAGGTACTGACACACCACACCACCCATAACGAGCCATACATAGTATCTTCGCATGAATGCAGCACACGGCCGCCAACAGGCCTGGTCTTCTCCCGGCCATGGACGCGCCAGATCATCACAGTGGTGCCCCCTGCAGCACGGCCACAGACAACCCCCACTGTCCGCGAGACAACAGAAGAGGAGGAGAAGCCACCAGAGCTGGAATCTCCCGATGCACCCGCTGCAGTAACCACACCATCAGCGCGTGTTGTGACCTGGCAGCAGCAGCAGCAGGAGGAAAAGCCACCCATTTTGCGGTCAGCATCGTCACTGGAGTTCTTCGATAAGCGAGGTCGGCCGAAGCACGGACTTCTCGAAGGTCTGGAGGAGGCAGCCACTTCCAAAGAGACCACCAGTCGCCCTGGCAGCAGTTTGAATGACATGGTTGACCACCTGCACCAGCGGCTTGCTGACGTCTCTGAGCTGACGCCACCGAGACGCTCGTCTAGTATGCGGGAGCTGGAGAGAATCCTGGGGCCGAAGGGCACTCGAAGCCGCGTGGCCATCAAGAACCAGCCATATGAAGTAAGAAAATCAGCCCTAAGCAGCCGCTCACGTGTATGTCTCCTCCCATTCCTCTATCTGTGTCCGATCACCTCAGCAAGAGCTGCGCGCCTATGTGCGTGCGGACATGCATGTCACTCGCGAGAGGATGAGGGGGGGCTACTTGCCAGGGGAAAAGCCGCTGGCCGAGCTGTCGAGTGACGACGGCAGGCCTGCCACTGCAGCAACAGCCAGGCGCAGCACAGTGGAAGGCGGCGCAAAAAAGCGCCGGTCGCCGAGCGGCTCCCCGATGTCTGCAAGGCTGCGGGCGCACCAGGAGGAACAGACCTCCAGGACACAGACGGTGAGAGAGGGAGACATGTGGAGAATACATGCGTTGTGTGCTTGTCGTCTTGTGTATGGTGTGCAGCGTCGTGCTTTTGATCACCTGCACAGTCGTGGCGCCATCGGTGCACAGGACGTCTCAGAGACCATCAGGGCCATAAACAAGTGAGATGAAGACAGACGGCAAACGCACATTTGTGTGTCTCTATTCGTATTTGTGACACGCGTGTGTGTGTGTGTGTGTGTGCAGGAGACGATTGGCGACTTGTGGCGAGGCTATGGACTTTGTGAACCGGCGCAAAGAGGGCATGTCTGTCAACGAAGCGGTCAAGTGGACACAGAGGTTCAGGAACCAGACCAATAGGCCGCTAGACAAACGCAGACAGACGCCCTGGCGGGCTCACAACAAATAGATGCACCAAAACGCATGCATGTGTTGCGGCGTGTGGTTGGAGGGATTTCTGTAGGCCCTCTCCCAGTTCCTCATTCATGTAGCGTAATTTTTGGTTGGTGACAAATTTCCCTTCCTCACCTCATCATGCACACAAATTCATTCCAGCCACTCACTTGAGAATTGCACATCTCGAGAATCGCTTAACTCACCGATAGCACGCTAACATACCAGGAACTTTCTGTCCGACCCCCTCATAGGGGGTCTCCTACGTCAATCCTATATCAGATACGGTCCAGTGATCGGGGCAGAAGTCTCGTGTCGTCCCCATTCGTTCGTATCTGCTTTCATCCATAGCACTCAACAGTAAAAGCAGCAAGTATGGCCCTCCACGTATAATGAATATGCCGCCGGCGGTTGCCAGTCCAACCAAGTGCATTTTCATAACACCGGGCTCCGCCATGCTTCTCAGGAGAGGCAAATCGGCGGATCGGACAAGCCAAACGAATAGTATGCCCTCAAAGACCACCTCGATAAGCACCATGATCAGCAGACCGGCCACTCGTTCAAGCAGCTGCGGAAGTGATGGAGAGAGCACCTGGCCGAGAGTGATGATAGATGCGTTTGTGAGAATAAGCACCGTTAGTTCCGCCAACCCGTAAGCGTGCATCTGCTGCATTCATCATCCGTCGACGGAAATCAGCCAGAAAATGGGGGAGACGTGTGATTTGAAGGTATAAAGAAAACTGACATGCTCCTCCCTTACGTCGCTGAGCCTCCTGAGGAATATCGGGTGAAGCTTGAACTGGACAACTCGTGTGGGGACATCGAGAAATGAGCTCAGGGACCTCAGCGATTGGCGGCTGAAGAGAGTGCTGGCACCTGTGCGACTACTCCCTGTGTAGAAGCTCATCACAGTGGTGGACAGACGGCTGAGCAGCTTGGCCGGCGGCTGCTTGTCGGTTATTGTTTCTTCAGTGTTGTGGGTGTCTTCGCCAGTAACGGTATCGGGCGTCTCGTTTGAGTGCTGATGTCGGACTTTCCATGAGGACAGGCACCGCATCAAAGCTCTCTTGAGTGTACCACTAGCAACCACCACTGCACCCAGAAACACACCAAACGACAATCCAACGATGGTCGCCATTGGTCTTATGTATATGTACTATGCACTAACCATATGGGACGGCCAAGTCGGTCAATAAGTCGAACGAGGCGAAGATTAGCGAAGTCAAAACCTGAGAGAACACGTGGACACCGAGAGTTAAAAAAGGTGACCAAAGCATGCGATTTGCATGCATCTTTTACCTGAGAGGACAGATGCTGCATCTTGGCCTGCATCACTCTTGGGATGCTGACAGACAGACAGACAGACAGGAGAGCAAGAGAGAGTGGGTATGTGTTGTTTGTCGTGTGTGGTGGACAGACTTACAGACTGAACACTACCACCCCAAACGAGATCGGCGTCCCCGAGTGCAGCGCAGGACCGTCGCGCAATGAGCGGACTAGCGCCGTCACTACAAGACGCACAAATTGACGGCACAGGATGAGGCTACGATGAGGCTACGCTGCCTTACGGAGTGCAAGAAGAGGGGACATTGTCAGCAACCACGTGCTCTCTCTTCTTTCCGCGACCTGTTAGTGGGCGGATGTTTGTCCTGTTAGTGGGGGGCCCCTTCCTAGCCCCTTCTGTAAACTCTCATTTTTGACAGTCCCTACTGCCCATTACTGTGGACGTCAAGGCCGTCATGGTGGGATGTGGGTGCTGTCTGCTACAAGCCAGCGATTGACTCAACTGCGGCTGTCTGCTACATGCATACGTATGCATACATTTGGTGAGGGGAAGATGCGCCTTGAAGGTCTGTGTGTATGTGTTGTGTGTGTACAAGTACTTACATATACAAACATACACAACACACACGTAGATGCCAACCGGGCTGATGCGCACACGGGATGGGGGTCGGTAGGTTCATGTATGTGTTGACAGCCGCAGTAGGTGGCCATTCACAGGTCTGTTTGGGTTGCATGCGGGTATGCACATTTGTTATTTGTACTGACGACGGGAAGTGACACACACATGAAATGCATTCATGACAGTGAGCCTGTCTCTTCATCTCAGAGTCCCGGTACGAGAATGATGAAAGTCTTTTTATTGACATTTCCACGACCTCTCGCTACTTCTTTGATAACAGGTAAGAAGAAGAAACGAGCTGCGTGTGAGAAAATTGTTATGGTAAAGAGAAAGATAAACGTCATTTGTAAGACATAAAGCCGCTTCCTCACAACCGTCCTCGAGGTGAGAGCCACTTGGCGAAAGACCCTGCATGCAACACAAGTGAACACAAGAGAATATGACATGAGTTGCCCGTTTTCTGTAGATCGTCCGTCCTTCATTTGTTCCCTTTCTTACATCACTGGCACGACAATCCCTGCGGACACATAGAAACAACCTGGGATTATAAGGCGGTGAGGCCACAAGGCCTCCACGTTGAAGAACACAGCACCGCCGACGTGTATGATGAATAGAGGAGCGAAGAAAGGCCATGTCGTCTTCAAGCGATAGAGAGCTCCACGAAAGCTGTCTTCAGCCGCGAACAGCATCGTAGCGGTGATGCACAGGGCAACAACAATGCGGCGAGATACATCAAGCACAATCCACGGTCCTTTCGCACATGCCCAGAAATACCCGACCCAAACCAGAGCCCAGAGAAACGCGATTGTTGCCGCACCGGCCACTTGGGAGACGAGCACCTTTGCCGTCCGCCTCACTGTCTTCCAAAAGGGCTCCGGGGTGAATACAGCACCAACAAAAACATCCCCTTCATAGCGTAAGTGAGTCTCAAACTCCTGAAAGGAGGCTGCAGGTCCCGCACAGAGTCGAAACTCAGCCACCATGGCCGCCAACTCGCGCTCCTCGCTCCGCATGGTTGTCCACCATCTTCTCCGGCCTCATTGTCCCCAGCCCCCTTCTCTGAACAGGTCTCCACAGCAGCAAGTGCCCCTGTGCTCTCGTCGCCGAGCTTCGTGATGGGTTGCTGCTGTTCCTGTGAGGAAGCTGGCTGCGGGGCGGTGTGCTCTGTGGGATGTGGTTCTGTGTCGATGATGACTCCAGCAATAGTCGCTTCGTTGACCTCCCCCATTGGTTCTTTCCGTCTGTCACTTCCGTGGGGCACGATGGGGGCGGTCACCCCGATTCTGAATCCAAGCCTGGGAAAGACACAAGAGAGCGATGAAGATGGTTGTAAGGTGCCTGACCCATGGCAAGCAGCCTCGCACATAGGGTTGTATCGGCTTGTGGTGAGGCGTAGTTGGTTTTCTTGTGCTCTGCTCAGACCATCCGAACTCAAAATCGGCTTGATGAGCGGCGGGCGCTTTCGGTTCGGAATCCCCGAGGATCTGTTGGATGACAGCCTTCTGGATGATTCTCCATCGTCAAGCACGTCAGCCAACCACCGAGGAAGGCGCAAGGACAGCGGCCTCGGGAGATTTGCACGCGTAGAGACCGACACCGGCAGCGACCGCAAGTGGAAAGGGCTCATTCAGAAGATACGGTACTGTCGACAGACGAAACAAATGAAACGATGAGTGCATCTGTTCCTTCTCTCTGTGAAATTACCTATGGTGTCTTCCTGCAGCGCCAACCAGAGCGCAGCATCGGCTCAGCAGCCCTCTGCAGACCCCGGCTCCGTGCGTCCCTCCCCTCCCGCCGCCAGCCATCCTCGAGAGCCGGACCATCACGCACCCGTGGCAGCAGTAGCCGAGAGGGAGGCTGCCCAGCCAGAAGCCGAAGAGAAACAGCAGCACGGTGGCGATGGCGAAGCAGGCAGCGACACTGTGAATGACGACGAGGCGACGATGCAGCAAAGGCAGAAGGTAGAGGAGGCCGGGGAGCCTGCCATCGCCCAAGCAGCCTCAATTCCCGCTGTCGCCCCGCTATCGCAAACCACCGGCAGAGAGACGACCGGCGTGACGGCTGGCGCTTCTGAGGCCCCTGCTTACGGCGCGCAGCTAGGGGACTGCCCGCCCACCCTACCCGACATGACCCAACCGGCCCCTATCATCGCCCCGCGTGTCCTTCGACCTCCAGCCGCAGCAGCACCCCGCCCCGCTCCTCTTTCGTCTTTCTATCGGTTGTGCGACGGGCCTGGGCTGAAGCGGAAGCGGAAGAGAGCTGGGCAGGCCGAGCAGCAGGAGGAGCACCCGGATGGTGAGGATGTTGACGCAGGTGGGGCGCTGCATCTGCTGGGCCGGGGAGAGAGGGAGCGGGAGGGGCCGGGAGAGGGAGAGGGAGGAGAGGCCCATGATGATGGGGGAGGTGGTCATGGTGCTGGTGCTTCTCTTGGAGGTGGCTGCACGGCCACTGTGCTGGACACAGACACGTTCGTTCCACAACCCCGGCAGCCACGCATTATCGAGGATCAGCAATCCGACCACCACCACCACCAGCAGCAGCATGAGGAACTAGCCAATGGTGAGGCAGCGGTAGCTGATGGAGAGGGTGTGGGAGGTGCAGAGGGCGCGGAACCCTCCACCGTTGTGGGCGTGTTGGAGCACACCGCCAGTGCGGATGCGTCGGTGCCAGTTCCGAGGGTGGTGGAGCTGCGCGAGGGGACATTTGTTATCGGCAGACAGCGGGACAAAGTGGACCTCCACCTAGACAGCACGTACGTGAGTCATCTCGGGAAAGAGAAACGAGAGTACCTGTCTGTGGGTGAGAGATCTGTGTCTGTCTGTGCAGGAAGGTGCCCAACATGATCTCCCGGATGCACGCCACTATTCTGGTCGACCGCCGGCCGGGTGGCTCCCAGGGGGGGCAGGGGCAGTATGTGGTGCGCGTCATGGACACCAGGTAGACACAAGTGTGCATGGGAGTGCGAGAGCACTGAGGCCCAAGTGTTAAGTGTGTGTGTGTGCAGGTCTACCAACGGGTTGTTTGTCAATTCCGTCAAGTGCACGGACGCCATCCTCAACGACGGCGATGTCATCACACTCGGCGGTGGGAAATGTGCCCCCCCACACACATATATATGTTCAGACATGATTGATGTGCATGTTTGTGTGTCGATGGTGGTCAGGCGGTCATCATCTGGCTGTGGGTGACTCGCTCGAGCAGCCGGAGAGCGAGTTCGTGTTCACCTTCAGAAGACACAATGCTGCCTAGTCTAGTGTGCGCGCGTGTTGTGGACCAGACTCGTGGGTGAGAAGAACGCTTCCACGCAGTTGTGGGACACAGAACACGTGCATGTCTTGTTTATCTACATGTACAAAACAACACAGCGTCATGCACTCACTCAGCCACCGTCCATCCATCCATCCATCCACTCAACCATCACACGAGCCTGTCGACATGGAACTCCCTGTCGATGAGCTGTCCGATGGCGGTGCCGTTGTCGCTCATTAGGTGGTAGGCGTACTGCATGTGCAGACACCGCACGCGAGTGAAGTCGATGATTCCGCCGATGCCGCGGTGGCGCAACACGCGGGCAATCGCTGCACTAGGGGCGCTGTCTGTGTGGGGCAGGTAAGACCATCGCTCCCTACAGGCAGACACAGACAGACAGACAGTCCATAGACACGAGAGAGAGGCATCTATGTGTCCATGTGTGTGCGTACTTGATGTATCTTATGTTGTCTTGTATCATCCTGGTTTGCAGCTCTCTGTTGTTGGGGATGACGTCCTTCTCAAGCCGCTTGATCCAACCAGACGACTCGATGCGCCCTATCTCACTGATTGCACACACACACAGGGCACACACACGTGTGCATCTCTCTGTCCTTGTGCCGTTGTGTGTGGGTGGTGACTCGGTGAATGACTCACTGACGCGATGAGTGTGGGGTCAGTGAGCCAGTAGAGTGTGGGGAATGGGCTGGCCTGAAGGATGGGGCTCACCCGCAGCACCTGGGGCACCCCGCCACTGCTGTAACGACACACCTCAAACTCACCTGACACACGATACACACCATCACGCCGATGGAATATCGACACGCGCTCACGCATACACGCCCCCTTACCCAGTGGTGGTCTCTGCAGCTGCCTTTCGACCACTCTGTAGAGCTCATTGTCGGGCGGCACGGGGTGAATGCGCCGAGCAGCTATTGGCTGCTTAGACAGACACACGCGCAAACTGCCATAAATCCCCGTGTGTTCCCTGGCACCAATATGCACATACATATGCCTCGCTCACCGATTCGTCCAGTTCTGTCTGGAGGTTTGCCACACTGTCGAGCTGCTCCCTGCTCACTCCCTCTGTCCGCGGAGGCTCCTGCACTGACGCCTGAACACCCTACTCGCTCACACAAACACACAACACAAACAGCCCTCCGGAATAATGAGTCCAGCTCTTCCGTGCTTCTGGCACGCGTACTGTCGTGTGGTCAGATCTCTCCTGTTGCTGGACGCCTTCTGCCGTCCGTTGTCGCCTGACGCATGGCTGTGCTTGCTCCAGGGAAGGCCATGAGTGAATGCGCGGCATCCCTGTGTGTGGTGGGTGGAAAGCGATAGCAGAAGCGGGCACAGCGAGGTCAACCATCATGAGGGGGAGGGGGAGAAGGGGGAAATGGCGCATCTGCTGGCAGCAGCGGTTTCAGGGAGCACCTGGGATGAGCGCGCAGACGTCGGCGATCCGTCGAGGAGAAGGAAAGATCTGCGCCTTCTGCTGTTTGCAAGGCTCTAGAAGGGTGCTATGCTGAGGCATTCATGTGCTTGTGGCTTCACATTGGCCGCAGCGGACGAAGATCTCTCGGACAGCTGAGAGGATGGTTCATCACTCATGGACAGGCACCAGGCAGCTGTGTGCCTGTCCTCCTGCGTCACTGTTCTTCAAGATGCTGACCCTTCTGCTGCTGCTGCTGCTGCTGCTGCTGCTCGTAGACGGGTTCTCGTTATGTGTCGATAGCAATATGGATGCTGCGCTGAGGCGAAGGAGCTCTTCCCATCTGCTGCACTCACTCCGTCTGCATCGCAGGTGCGTACACAGACACACACATATAAGAATGGGACGCATCCATTCATTCAGTGCCTGTCTGCCTGCCTGTCTGCCTGCCTGTCTGCCTGCAGGCCAGGCTTTGTTGCCGCTCCCGTCCCTCTGCATCCCCCTCCAAGACGCTCACACCGCCCCTCCCTCCTGCATCGGCGGCTCGTCACGATGATGGCCCAGTCGCTCAAGACTCGCGTGGCAGGCCCCGACGACGAGCGCGCCCAGGCCATGGAGAAATGGCTGACCAAGGCGGGCTTCAAGAAGCGCTACCCCAAGCGCAGCTTCCTCGGCACCAGCAAGTACTTCAAGTTCCACGCCCTGTGGCACGGTCCGAGGTTTGACCCCTGGGGGGACGAGCCGCGGCCGCGGATGAACGAATACCTCAAGTGGAAGGGCATGAAGGAGCGGAGGTGCGTCGGTGGGTCGATGGGTCGGTGGGCGGGTCACTGGTGCTAGGATACAAGCACTGGGTGTGTATGTCTGTTGGGGGGGTGCAGGCGTGAAGCGGGGGTCAAGGAGGAGAAGTTCGGGCCTGACCTGCCTCGCCTGCCGAACGTGAGCTATGAGGAGCCGAAGCTGCAGGACTTTGGGAAGGCCTTTTGGCAGTGGGAGCGGCTGCAGACTGACGATGGGGTGCCCTACTTCCAGTACAAGCCTGGCGACGATATGTACCTCGACACGCCGACGACGGAGCGGCTCAAGGCCGAGTGGGGGCCGCCCGGCACCATGGAACAGATCAGACATGGTAGGCATGCTTGTCGCATAGACAGACAGACAGACATCTCTCTCCCTCTGTGTGTGTGTGTGCGAAGACCACTGGTGGAAGTTCGGTTTGTACAAGCACCAGCGGGATGACGACAGCTGCATCATCCAGAAGCCCAAGGACATTCCGGAGGAGGTCTGGATGCAGCCCAACTGGGGGCCCTGGAACGTCACTGGCATCGAATGTACACACCCACCCACCCACACAGACACATGGACACGTGAGCAAGCCCGCACATACGTGTTTGTGTGTGTGTGTGCGTGCGGATGCAACGAAGGTTACTTTGAGCAGGAGCCAGAGGGCTATGAGTTCATGCAGCATCTGTACGACCCCGCCCGCAACTACTCGTGGAGCTACAAGACATACGCGCCCTATCGGACCAAGGAAAACTGGGTACGAGCCCCCACCGACAGACAACATGCCGACGGACTGATCGCAGGCAGCTGTGTGTGTGTGTGTGTGTGTGTATCAGGCACAAGGCATCAACATGTCATGGTACATGCCCTGGAAATCCAATGACTTCAAAACAAAACGATGGTACGCAGAGAGAGAGAGAGCGCGCGCGCGAGAGAGAGGGGCGCGAGAAAGGGGTGCCTGCTGTGTCTGTGTGTGCGTGTTAAGGTATAACGACGACATGACGCCGCCCGAGAAGCCTGTCGACAATGCAACCTGGCGACTCCCGCCAACTGAAGACTACCTCATCAAAGGCACACACACACACACACACACACAGAGGGAGACACACACATATGAATGTGTTCGTGTTCTGTGTGTGTGTGTGTGTGTGCAGGTGTGCACTATGAGATGCCGACATGGTTCGACCCCTTCATCGACTCCATGTCACCGTTCGGCGCCCAAGTGCACAACAACTACTCATGCCCCACCGTCGAGACCACGTAGCGACACAGCCCCCCTCCACACACACACACACACACACATACCCTCACACAGGAGGCCGTGGTTTGTTTGTTTCTCTCCAGGTATCACGCCGATTACGCGACACACGGCCTGCGATGGAAGCGGCTCGGCACATCTGACCTGGTGGTGCCCGAGATCGGCATCGGCACCATGACATTCGGCAACCAGAATGACGAGGCATCCGCACACGAGCTGCTCGACTTCGCATATGACCGATATGGGCTGAACTTCTTCGTAATGAGGCCCTCCCCCGTGTGTGGGTTTGTGTGGGTGAATGATGCTCTTGTGGTTTGTGTGTTTGGTCAGGACACGGCTGAGCTGTACCCCCTTCCCGCGCTGCCCGCGCACTACGGCAAGGCCGAGACCATCCTGGGCAACTGGCTTGCCAAACGCGGCGAGGACAATCGCAGCAAATTCACTATCGGTACCCACCATCCACCCACACACATGCCCACACACATGCCCACGATGACATCCATATGCTTCTGTGTGTGTGTTCAGCGACAAAGGTGGCCGGCCGCAGTGACAAGCTGGGTTGGCTGCGCAGCGACCCAGGCAATGCCGGCGGCGGCACGCGGCTGTCCAAGAGGCAGATCATGCAGGCCGTCGAGGGCTCCCTGACCAGGCTGCAGACCGACTACATCGACCTCTTGCAGTTCCACTGGCCGGACCGGTATGTGCCGATGCACATGAGCGGGGACTTCTCGCAGGTCATATACGACCCCAAGGTGCGTCGCACAAGTGGAGAAGCGATTCTTGTGGGTGTGTGTGTGGAGAGAGATGGATGGATGGGTATGTGTGTCCGCTCGTGTGTGTGTGTTGGCAGAGTGAGCTTGAGGACGACATTTCGTTTGAGGAGCAGCTCGAGGCCATCAAAGAGCTGATGGACCAGGGAAAGGTCAGCCAGCCAAATGCCCACCCATGTGCGTCAGACAGACAGACACGCAATCCTGGCATGTCCGTGTCTGTGTGTGTCTGTATGTGTGTGTCTGTGTGTGTGTGTGTGTCAGATTCGTGCGTGGGGTCTGTCCAACGAGACCCCCTATGGCCTGCTGCAGTTCTGGCACCTCGCACAGGTACCAAACCCACCAAACACACGCTTACACGCGTCACGCTTACACGCGTCCATCTGTCATTTTCTGTCTGTCTGTCTGTCAGGAGCTGGGCGTCCCCCCGCCAGCCTCAGTGCAGGTCAACTACAACCTCCTAAACCGCAACGACGTCGAGAAGGGATTTGTGGAGCTCGCCAGGCCGCAAAACACCGGTCTGTCTGTCTGTCTGTCTGTCTGTCAGCACCGACGCACTCACACACATCGGTGTGGTGTGTGGTCAAATCAGGCATTGCTTTGTTGGCGTATTCGCCGCTGGCCGGGGGCATTCTGAGCGGCAAGTATCTTGAGACAGTTGACTACCCGACGAGAGGCCGGATGCTCAAATTCCCGTCCTACATGAAGAGATACCGGTGGGCAGACGCACCGCCGACACACGGACCTGTGTGTGTGTGTATGTGTGTGTGTGTGTGGATGTGTGTGTTTAGGGCGTCTCTGGCGGCCCGGACAGTGGTGGAGCTGCACAAGTCGGCAATGTTCCACGGACACCCGTAAGTAATAAATAAGCTGACAATCTCCCTCCCAGTCTCACACCCACACCCACGGCAATCCCTGTTTGTATGTGTGTGCGTGTTTGTGTGTGCATTCCTTTCCTTCAGGAATCTCTCCCACCTGTCGCTGCAATGGGTCTATAGCCGGCCATTCGTGTGCAGCACGGTGAAGAGCCAATGAATGCCATGGCCCATACCAACCACACAGACAGACAAGGAGCCACATGCGCGCGCGTGTGTGTGTGTGACGGCAGCTGATAGGTGCGACGGATTTGTACCAGCTGAAGGAGAACATCTGCATAGTGGGTCGGCGGATGACCGACTACCAGGAGAGGGACGTCAACGCCATCTACTGGCGACGGAGGGACATGCTCAGGATCATCCAGTAGATAGACTGATGGATGGAATGAATGGACAGACGCTGTGTGGCTGTCTGTGCGGTCGGTCGTCGGCTGTTGATCGAGCTGTTGTCTGTCGTTGTGTGTACATAATTTGCTATAGCTAGATGGCACATACATGTGAATTAGGACGTACAGTGCGTGTGGACGTGTGTGTCGTTCGTGCTGGTTTGAATCCATTTAGTCAGTGTGTAGTGAGTGGTCAGGCAGCCCAGCCACGGCTCCCACGCTCTTCAACCCACCCCATTTACTTCTCGCTCAATTGGTCTGTCTACTTAGGTCTGTCTGCTTCCCAGCCCGCCCGACTTCCCGTCCGTGCCACCCCGACCGACGTACCCACCTCACCAACACTGATCATGATCCCGGTCATGTCATGCAGCTGGCTGCTACGACCCCACTCTGGCCCGCTTGCTGTCTCTCGCCCCATCAACCTCCGCACCCGCATTACCCTCCTGCCCCTCTGAGGTATTCTGGAAGAATAGCTTGGTGAGCTCCACAAAATCGGCCGGTCTGAGACGATCATAGACACGCCCAGTGGGGGCGTAGCGGAAGTACCGCGGGTAGGCGGGTCGCTTCTCGCCCTCCACGTATACGGGGTAGATGTGCGAGGGCTGCTTCTTCCCTTTGTGCTCTGTGCTGTCGTCTTCGGATCCGCCTAAGTCCTCGGGCGAGGATGAATTGTTGTTGGGGCTTTTCCCCAGACCACCAATACCACCAATGCCACTACCTGACAGGGACAGAGGGGAGGCGTGTGAGCGCTCTGATCATGTCAGAGTGCCACCTTCAGCCCGCGTGTGTCCCTGCATAGCCTTGTCTACGGCCTTGTTCGCCCCAGAATCGCCAACTGCATCCTCCTCTGCATGAAATGGACACACGCAGAGAGAGAGAGAGAGAGACATTATGGCTGCGCACCCTTCCATCGTTCTTGGCGAAACGTACCGAGAGCCTCATCCGACATGTTCACCGTAGCCCTACGCCCCACCCCCACCCCAAGCACCTCCCCCCTCCAATCACACAGCCCCATGCGCACCGGCATGCCCCCGTCCAGCAGACCCACATCTGCTTTCTCGCCACGTGCTGCCCGTGCCGTGAAGACGCCGTGCTGGTCGATGACGCTCAGGTACGATCGTGCCCACACGAAGGGGGCCTCGTTCTGGTACCTGAATAAGAGGACAAAATGGATGGACTCTTGTGGGTGTTTGCATTGCAGGGTTGCAGAAGCCAGCCGGCCAGCGTGCAGGCTATGTAGGTACTTTTTGATAAAGCCCAGGCGGTGCAGGGCTTTGCTCTTGGAGATGATGCCGTCCTCGGGGTTGTGGATGAAACACATCTTGCGCCACTGTCGGTGCATGTGTGTGAAAGGAGCATATGACACAAATCAAAGTCGACCATCTGAGTGGCATGATCATTCTTTCGTGTGAGCTTTTCAGTAAAAATCACCTCAGGGGTCTTGGTCATGAGGCCCAGTATGGCCGTGTGCTCACGACACGAGGTGGCGTTCTTATTCATCAGATACGATAGCATGTGCTCGTCCTGCAACCCATGGCAAATAAAGAAACACACGCCCCAAATGCTGCCGTGGGTGGATTTCGTCTCAGCGCATCGGATCTGTCATGCCTACCAGCGGCCTGCTCCATGTGGTCTTGCCATCTACCCATATGCTCTCGGCCGGCAGGTCGTCGAATGAGATCGGGGCTTGCTCGTCACCAGGATGATATCGATGCGATGAGAAGGGAGGGATGGACGAGGGCCCCGGGCGAGGAACGAACGAATCCATCCCCGCCCCACCGCCCCGAAGCTGCTGTAGTAAATTCTCATTTTTCCGCGTTGAGTAAGATGTCCTACTCGTGAATCAGATGTGTGTAGGGGTGTGTGAATGCATACGTTGGACGAACGCGGATGAATGTTCACGTCGATTAATTTTTCTGCACCTGTCCAAGTATGTTCATGTCTCGTGTGTCTGAACTGCGGCGTGTCCGTCAGCCGACCGAGATCTCCTACCTGTCTCTACCTGCCTGTTTGTCCGACAAAAGACTGCCGTCATAGATAGATAGTCACAGGGAAAGTCGAGAGACACCTTCCTTGAGTGTCGCACACGAGCTGTTACTAGATTGTACAAAAATCTCAGTAGGCACCGCCACTGGTCTTCTCTTGTCCTGGCTCGTTTCGTCACTCCTCCCCTTCACTCGACGCACATTATGCAACGGAGAGGAGGACAATCACACACACACACAGAGACATGCAGACTGCGAAGGGCACTTTCTCATGCAACAGTAAACGAGGCTGGGCACGACGTCACACGGCCAGCCTAAGCAGCCTCACACACACACAGGGACTGGCAAACGGCCCGCTCGCTGTGGTCGCAAAAATCTGGTGAGTTCGTTGCCTACGGCTTGAAAATCTGGTAAGACAGGCAGGCAGGCAGGCACGACGAATCGGGCAAAGACGAATGGGTAATGGCTAATGTCATCAGAGAAGTACAGGAAGCAATTCTCATTGTAATACGGTGCATGCCGAATATCTCACGGCTTTCATACCCACCTCTCTCCACTCAGTCCATATCGCTCTTCCGTGTCTCTCTCTGCAGCAAGACATCAGTCCTTCTGCTGCGGCCGACAAACAAACAATGGATCGCCACAAAGGGGGAGAGAGAGGACGAACGAATTGCTCCCGTGGGTGGTGAGTACTGAGTAGTTAGTGTGAGTGAGTTGAGTAGTTTAGTGGCGGGGGGTTGGCGGGGGGCGGCTAAATCCTATGCATGCAGCCACATACGGGGGGAGGGACGGGTGGGCTCTCTCAGCTCTCTGTCACTTCATGGGCACACACACGCGCCGGTGCACAACAAAAGCAGGGAGAGATGGAAGAGCATGCGCAGGTGTGGACAAGGGAGGGAGGGAGGGAGGGAGGGACCGGACGGCGGCGAACATTACGGAGAGGGAGACGAGTGTGGGGAGGGAGACGAGAAGAGACCAAGAAGCTTCATGCCGACACACACGCGTGTATGTGCCTATGTCACTGCCGTACGACACATCTCTCAGGCAGCCTCACACAGTGGGCAGCAGCAATCAATCAGTCAGAAGGCAGGCAGGCAGGCAGGGAGGCGACACGCACCCAGACACCCTAGAGACCCGAGAGAGCGCAAGACCAGGTAAGGCATGGCAAGACAAGACAGTAGGACGGTAAGACGGCTGAAAGGCAACTAGTGGGTCACTGAGTCGGTAACTCTCTTGCACACACACGGCATGGCATTGACTACAGAGAAAACTCGGCACACTCACAAAACGACAGATACGGACGCGATTCGGTAGTTGCGAGAGTATCTTTGCGTGTCGCTTCTTGTGTCGGAAACGAGCCCTCCTCCTTAGCTCTCAGCCCACACGAGGGACAGACAAGGAGGGCAGAAGGAGAATGCCCAAAAAAGGCTGTCTTGCCCCTATGTCCTCCCTGACACCACCGAGTGTTCTTGCTTTCCTTTAAGACGAGGCCCCGTTTCGCCCTGAAGCGCTCGCAGGGACACACACACACACATACATACGCAGCCACACGCACGCGCGCACACACAGACACACATGGCCAGACGCGAGTCAGACATACGCGCCCACTCACACACGCATTTCATTGACTAGCACACCGAATGCCGTTGATGAATCAACCGGCTGGCTGCGCGGGTGCGGCGGCGAAAAAGAAAGCAGAAATCCCGCGCACACACACATGCATCAAGTCGCCGCCCCCGCCCCTCCCATATACGTCGATTAAATAGAGATATGGCGGTGCGAAGAGGCGACACAACACAAGACAACACGGCACATACAACTACGGTACAACACGGTGGCAAAGGAATAAGTCACCAAGGAGTAAGTCGGTCCTCGTGCACCCAGCCAGCCACCGACCCTTTCCGCTCTCTCCCCCGTAATCAAAAGACATCCTTCAACTCAACTGGTATTCTGTGCGACTCACGCGCCGTAGAAATATGCACTGAGGCAGTCAGTCAGTCAGTCAGTGTGTATGTGTGCAGCGTGGATGCAGGTCAGTCAGGGATCCCCACCCTCCTGCGTCTCCTGTGCCATTTATATTTGCGTCCTTGGCCATTCTCTCAGAGCCCCCCCTCCTCGTCGATCAGACCCCTCGGCAGTGCCACATGACGCTCGCGGTCCGTGAGTGTGGTGTGGGGCGTGGGACTGGCCTGTCGGTAGCTGTAGGCGGCATCACTCGCTGCCTGTGGGAAGCAGAATGACGGTGCCGACGAGCCAGAACGGGACCAGCTGGACGAAGCTGAGCCATCCATCACACCAACACAACACACATTACACCCACCTCTTCAACCCCACCCGTCCCCCCTGCTGACCCTGCACAACGGTAGAGAGGTCGCTGCTGATGGTGAAGCCCACTCCCCTGCCCATGCCCATGCCCATCTGCACACGACCGCTGTTCACCTCGTCATGCGGGCTGGGCACGGTCACGATGTGTGTCGGCGATGGCAGTGCGGCGAGTGGCGGTGGGGGTGGGGGTGGGGGTGTGGGTGTGAAGCCGCCCTGGCTGCTGGTGCGACCGGCCTCGGGTATCGGGTGCTTGCTCAGCGAGTCCAACACGATGGGCAGGGCCGTCTCGAGGATGGTGGGTTGCAGGGCCTTAATGATCTGGTCGTCGGCGTGTTCGAAGTATCGCGACAGGGCGTGCAGCGCCGCCGTCGCCTCCTCAATGTTGCTGACCACCAAGGGGGGGCGCGCCGTCGACTCCAGAGGAACCAGCTCGCTGTCCGCGAGTGACATGGGGGTTGCAGGAGACGCGTGTGTTGACGCCGGTGTGGCCTCCTCCAGTATGTGGCCCACATTGGCCAGGTTGTGCAGCACGTCGGCACAATCGGTCTCGGGCAGGCTGCGAAGGGCGTCGAGTATCCTGGTGAGTTGGTCGTTTGGCTGGTGTGCGATGGGGAGGGCTATGGGTGGTGGCGGGGGCACGTTGGGTCTGGTGGTCGCGGACCGGGGGATTGGTGACACCTGTCGGTCGTTGCTGCCTTTGGTGGGGCCCTCGACCCGAATGACGCCCTCGATGGGGGGCAGCTCGATGCCGTCGTTGCGGTGGTACTTGAGGTACATCTTGTACTGGTGATCGGGGCGGTCTGCACACACACACACACCCACACACACACACAAACACACACACACAAACACACACAGAGAGGTGCCCACAAAGTGGGTGGAGATAAGGTGTTTGTTCCGTGTCGGTTTGTCCCTGACGTATGCGGCGGTCTGCGCGGCTGTGGACGAACGGGCAGTAGGGCCTTTTGCAGTACGTGCCTTTTGAGTGGTACGACGGGCACGCACGGGTCTTGTAAAACAGCGGGTGATAGAATATCTCCTCTGCAGCACAGTCATGACACACACACTCGCATATCCACTTATGTCACCACGCCATGTGTGTCTTCTCTCTCTGTCCCCCTTGCTCACCGGCCGAGTGCGAGTACGGGCATTTGGCGCCCAGCTTGCAGGTGTTGGACAGAATGGACGTGTTGGACAGAATGGCCTCGGGCCTGAAGTCGATCTGGACGTCTGGGCACTGCACATGGCAGTACTTGATGGCGTCGCTGCTGTTGTGATAGAACACACGCCGTCTCGTCCACTCGGTTGTGTGCGAGAAGTTACACTGAGCTCCAAGGTTGCACCGCCCCCTTGCTAGCAGCGGGCATTTGGTCGTCTTGAACGTCCGCAGTTTCTCATCAGGCAGGAGCCTAGTGCTGTTCATGCCGGCGACGTATGCGACAAGTGCCTGCACACCAGACACGCAGAACACGTCTGTGTGTGTGCGAGATCTTCACTGCCTGACCCTTGTGTGTGTCTTCAACGTTCTCGTACCGATGATGGCAGGGCTGCAGGACATTCGCAGCCGACGAGTGCCACCCACCGGATGTGACCCGCAGCTCGTCTGCAAGAGCAAGCGACAGGCAGAGCCTGCGGTGCGAGTCAGACGTTCAACTTGGTAGACAGACAGGCAGACAGACGAATAAATGGGCAGGCAAGCAGGTATGCCTGCGAGCAGGCAGAGAGGTGGGAGTTGTTGACGGGTCGGCAGTAGTCGGCAGAAAACTATTATTCCATGGAGGAGGGTGGCACGGTGGTTAAGGGCACGCCAAAATTCAAGCTCGCTAACGGCTAACGGCTGTGTCCTCTCTGTCTTTCCTTTCTTTCCTTCCCCTGTGACGTGACGGGCAGCTGATGACTGCACGGCATCGCATCTTGGCTGGCCTTGCTGTCCGTCCATCTGATCAGAGCCGGCCGAGAATGGCGAGATGATTGAAATGCCAGGACAATGAAGGTCGACGTTGATGCTTGATCAATCAATCAATCAATCATTCATTCACCATCGCAAAGAGGTCTCAGAAGTCAATGACTCATTCAATCATTCGTTGACTCATTCATTCATTCAATCAATCACTTTCTGGCCATTCTCG